>WIGN01000628.1:0-13725 GCA_014235955.1 Colletotrichum sojae
TGGCTGCAGGTAAACTCGCACAGGTCCGCGTAGTACGCCAGGTCCTCGGTGACGTTATCGTCCGGACAGCCGTGGCGCCCCGTCAGCTCCGGTATGCTGTCGGACGCAGCGCTGCCCACACAGCAAAGGGTTCAAACACTTTCAAATAAATAAACAAATAAATACACTGAAAATTAGACATCAAATAAACAAATACACTGAATAGTTCCATTTGCCTGCTTTGATCCATTTGATACAAAGGGATCTCCTCGTCTCGGTCCGGATTAACTATAATGCAGTACTAAAAATAACAGTAACGGCCCACATAAAAAACAGCGTCAGTCGCTGACATAAGGCGGGTGTTGCTAACGCACGGGCTATCTGCGCCGCTCGCGCACGCGAATCGCTGACGGGCTCGGCGCCGCAGCCCGGGCCCGGTATCGTACCTAATGGTCATCACCAACTCTTTTTTTCAATCGCCCTAAACAACTAGTCGATTTCCCACCTTGCACAGCCTCTAGTTTCTTTTTCAGATTTCGATATGGCTGTCGCGTTCTTCAGCAAGTCGGCGGCGCCGCCGATCGCAGTTCAGCTCGCGCAGACATCCCCTGACCTCGTCGTCAACATCAACGGTGCTGGTGAGCTCCCTGTCGCGAAATGGCAATCGCGTCGCTTCGTTGAGGACGCTTTAATTGCTTCTAAGGGCTCCTGCGGGCGTACAAGCTGGATTAACAATGAGGGTTTCTTCGTTCGTGAGCTCGGCCCAGGAGATCAACTCGGTTAGTCCCCATCCCTCGATGGACAAAACATTCTTACCACTACCCGCAGGCAAGGTCTTTTGGGTCTGCTGGCACTGTGACAGCAAGGTCACCCTCGATCGCCTGTACGACGGCAGAGCGACGTCGTCTTCATCCGACCATTTGAAGATAAAGCACAAGATACACCATAGCAGCGGCGATGATGAGACCCAAGCTTCTACAGCGTCAGAAAGCCCTAGGCCTCCCAAGAAGCGGCAACGCCGGATGGTTGGGGTAACAGAGAAGCAGAGGGCTGAAGAGCTTGCTCTGGGGTATATTATCAGCAGCGACAATCCTTTCGACGCTTCAGCAACCCCTTCCTACGAGACCTACTCAACCGGTTTAATACAGACCTTTTGTCATCCCTGGCTTTGTCCCGCAGTTCCATGAGGAGGCTCCTTGAGAGTACCTTTACATCTCGGAAAGCTGTTGTCCGCGAGGAGCTCGCCGCCTCGTTGACGCAAATACATCTCGCCTTCGACCTATGGACGTCGCCTAACGGGTTGGCGATCCTGGGGGTGTCTGGCCACTTTATCAGCTCCCAGGGACAACCGCAGCAACGCCTCCTCGCCTTGACCCAGCAGCGGGGCCGCCACAGCGGCGAAGCTATTGGGCTGACATTGGCAGCCGTCGTCCGGGACTGGGATATCTCCACGAGGCTGGGCGTCTTAGTGTCAGACAACGCCTCAAGCAACGATCTATCCGGGCAAGCCTTCTTTACCCACATTAACCCACGGTTGACAGAAAAAGATATTATACACAGGCGTATTCGATGCTACGGCCATATCCTGAACCTCGTCGGCAGGGCCTTCCTGTACGGCGAGGATAGTGAGAGCTTTGAGCAGGAGTCCCAGGTGTACGAGGCTCGCGGGGATATTACCAACGAGCTTCGGCTCTGGCGAAAGCAGGGTCCTGTCGGCAAGCTTCACAATATCGTCAAGTGGGTAAGGGCATCTCCCCAACGCAGCGAGTACTTCAGGGCATCTATCTCCCGATCAGTCGATGAGGGAGACACATATCTCCTCCACGAGGAGACAACCTTCGAGCTACAGCTTATCCTCAACAACGACACAAGATGGAACTCTACGTATCTAATGATCGAACGCGCCCTCAAGAAGCAGAGTCAGATCCAGAGCTTTCTCTCTATGAATCAGCTTGAGGCTGACCCCCAGAAACGCCTCCCCGAGGAAGACATCTTGACCTTTGAGGACTGGCGTCTTCTTGTGGAACTGCAGGATATCTTACAGCCTCTGTACAAGCAGACGATCCGTACCCAAGGGTGGGCAAAAGATGGGTCCCATGGAGCCCTCTGGGAGATCCTGGGCGGCGTGGAGTACTTGCTCGAACGGATGGAGATGTGGAAGACTCTTTTCGACAACGAGGCTGCTGCAGAGGTAAGGGATACAATAGTAACCGGGCAGGGCCTACGCCGTCGAGGAAGACGGAGGGACCCTATCGGCGCCGATACAAGCCACCATCTACATGATCTGAGCGAGGAGTCTCGCCGTTACTTCAGGCTCTCGGTTACCAACGGCTGGACGAAGCTCAACAACTACTACACCAAGCTCGGGGAGTCCCCTCTCTACGCCGCGGCGATTATCCTACATCCAAAGTATGGACTCGAGTGGCTGGAGCATCACTGGTCCGACGATGGCCAAGAGATCTGGATTCGCGAAGCTCGCGAAGGCGTGCGGCAGTTCTGGAAGACGTGGTATCAAGTAAAGAAAGATCCCGAGCCTAATAGCGAGGCTGTAGTGTGGCAGCCGGGAGAGACCCAGGTCCGGGAACCCAGCGAGTTTGACGACTGGATGGGTGCTAGCTGCGGCAGGGAGCCCAGGATCGAACTCGAGATTGACCGGTATCTGGATTTAAAGCCATCGCAAGTCCAGAACCCGATTGAATGGTGGCTTGCCAATCGTGAGGAGTTTCCCACGGTCAGCCAGTTCGCTCTCGATATCCTGGCTATCCCAGCTATGGCCGCCGACTGCGAGAGGGCCTTCAGCCTCGCTAAGCTGACCCTCACATCACAAAGGCAAGTGATGGCGCCGCTGACCCTCGAGCATCTCCAGTGCCTCAAGAACTGGCTTCGACATGGAGCTATTACTCTAGGAGGGGGCGTACTACAGGCCTGTATGGTGCCCACGTCGTCGGCAGATCATCGGACAACTTTAGGATCTAATACCTAGGGCGGCGGCGGCGACGGCGATGGTGAACGCGGAGGGTATCATGTGAGGGCATTCAAAGGACTTCAAACAAAGCAAATAAACGGCCCTGTAATCGGTCAAATAAACAAAGCCAACCCTCGGATTTGCTTTGTTTGCTTTGTGGGCAGCGCTGGTCGGACGGCGCCGTGACCGGCCCGGTGCAGACGCACACGCCGGCGGGGCAGTGGTTGAAGTCGCAACTGTACGAGCACAGGCCCTTCAGGTTATCCGAGATGCCCGGGGCGTTGGAGCCGCCAGTGCAGGCGGGGGAAGAGGGCTCCGTGGACGTGCTCGTGGCCGCCGCAGAGGATGTTGCGGTTCCCGTGGCCGTCGAGGTCGGAACGGCAGCGGACGTGGACACGCCGGATCCCGAGCTTGAGGCGCAGATTCCAAACTGGACCTGGCTATATGGATGTCAGTATTGCCACAACGGGACTAGAACTGAGACCGGACGCCCAAATAGACGGCAAGACTCACCACCCTCGCTCGACAAAACAGTCAGCCGGCTTCTCGCCGCACACGCCGTTCACGTTGCAACACCTCCCCCACTTTGGCGAGCACCGCTGGTCCTCGGTGCCACCGCAAGTGCCGTCTTCCGTCCACTTTGTGCCGGCCGGCTGCTGGTCCTGCTTCCAGATATCGCAGTCGCCGGCCTGGCAGTTGAAGAGGCCGCAGAAAGCATCGCCCGTGCCACACCGGCTATCCATGCTACAGCAGCTCCCCCACCGTCCAGTGCAGACGCGGAGGCCGTGGTCCTGGCCGCAGGTGCCGTCGGTGCTGTAGATGGTGTCACCCACGCAGTCACCCTCGTAGCAGGTGCCGGGAGCACAATCCTCGCTGGAGAAGGAATAGCAATGTCAGTCAATCTTGGGTTCGTTCATCATTCTGGGGCTTCGGTAAGGCCACTAACGTTGAGTCGCCGCAGGTCCACGTCTCGGAGTTGCAGCACTGCTTGTCGGTACCGAGACAGGTGGCGTTGTTGTGTCGAGGACCGCAGAGGCCATCGAAAGCCCTGATAGGCTCGATAACTGGAAGCTGTCACCATCAAAGCCGAGCAGGACTGGCAGGGCAAGGCCCACCTCGCTCTGCGCCGGCTTCTCCTTGCACGCATCGACGCCCGCCGAGCAGAGTTTCCGTGGTACCAACAGGACGAGGTCTGGCGGGACACGGCTTTCTTCCGCTTTGCCACTCTCGACCAGGGGCCCGATTCCATCGCCGCTACTGTCTTCATTTTCCACCCCTCAATCGGTGTTGATGACAACTTCAAACCTATCCCCCAGGCGAAGAAGCGCGGGCTCAACGTCACCGCGGATGGGGAGGATCCGGACGAACCGACGCGGTTGCCCCGTTCGCGCCACGGGCTGAGCTTCGAGGAGGCCTGGAAGCTCATGCGCGCCGGCAAAGCGGGCCAGGTCCATCACATCTCGGCCAACTTCAACGAGTCCTCGGCGGCGACGTGGCCCGGTTTTGCGGACGTCGCCGGGATGAACATCATCAACAACGGCAGCAGCCCGACATCGCATCGCCCCGAGGCGCCAGGACAACAGGGAAACGTGGTCTCCCCGGCAGCCATTACCAAGCGCCAGAACTCCACGACGGCAGGCGACGCGAAGCCTCTCCTCAAGGTGGCCGCCTCGGGCGATCTCGAGAAGGCCCGCAGCATCGTGGAAGCCGCCATCGCCGCCTCGGCCAAGCTCAACAAGGCCCGTATGGAAAGCCCGCTGCGCAACCAGTACAAGCTCCAGCCCGGCACCGTCATCGGTGGGACGACCGCGAAGGGGAGGCGCCGCAGTCGCCGTGATGACTCGCCCCCTCCCCCGCTCCTCGAGATCACCGACGAGATCGCCTGGGCCGCCGCGCTCCTGGCCGAGGCCGAGGCCGATGTGCCGCAGGGCGGCGTCAGGCTCCCTGGCCCCGGCCTCAACTCCACCGTTCCCAGCCGCAACCTTACTCGCTGGGCTGCCGCCAGGGGCTCGTACTGGATAGAGTCCATCGCCCGCAAGGGCACCGTCCCCTGGGGCGACGACCCCTCGTACGCCGTATTCCGCAACGTGCTGGACTACGGCGCCGCCGGTAATGGCGTCACCGACGATACGGCCGCCATCAAGAAGGCTATGAACGATGGCCGCCGCTGTGGTGAGAAATGCAACGGGTCAACGGTCAAGAACGCCATCGTCTACTTTCCGCCCGGCACGTACCTCATCTCCAGCACGATACCCCTCCCCTTCGGCACGCAGGTGATTGGTGATGCCCTCGACCGCCCCGTGTTGACTGCCTCGAAGTCCTTCTGTTGGTTTCACAGGCGGAGTAGCAGCGTACGTCATGTAGGGGACGTATTACTGCAATGAAGATGGATTGATTTTTTGGGAAAGGAGGAGGAGCTTACCGGCGCTGGATATCAAGTCCAGCGCCGAGGCCGGTCACGTGCTCAGAGCGTGACACGGAGCTGTGTAGTTCCGCTCCGGTGGCTGAGGCATCGGCCACGCTGCCGGCGAAGATCGCCGGCAGCGAGGATAAACCCACACTGGCAGTCTTTTACTTTTGCCATGGCCGCATTGCTCCTCTGATCCTTCTAGTCGTATCAATCGACGTATTTACGTCACTTGTCCTTGATTGCTCCAATTCATCGATCGTGCCTCCCTGCACTGTATCCCTACTCGTCCCTCGAATCCTCGTTGCCGCGGGCCTCGACGGGGCTCCAGAGCTCCGTCTCCGTCACGGCCGGGCCACCCATCCCTCCATACGGATTTGCATCGTGTTGTCATCGATGAATCGTTTGAAGGCCTGGTTTGGCGATGCCTTCGTGAGTCCGTCCGCCAGATTATCCTCCCCGTTAATTCATCTAACCTCCTGCAGCTCGCGTCGCTCGTACGACTGTCTCAGGGCCATGATGTCGATCATCAGCCGCTTTTCCTTTGTAGTACCCAACTTCACGAGACACTCGTAGAGCGAGTACGAGTCGGTACACACGATTGTCGGGATCGGAGGAGTCCTGAGGCGGTCGGTGATCAGCTTGAGGGTAGTGGAGATCGCGTAGGCGACATCAACACCGGCAACCATGCCGTAGATCTCGGAGGCGAGTACACTACGGGTGACTCTCTTGCTCTTGGTGGAGCTGTAGTGGACGAGGTTGCCGTAGATCCTGAACGCAGCATCACCGGCGGGTTGTTCTTCAGCAAGGATTATCGCGAATCCAAGCTGGGAGGAGAGGTCAGCGTTGTTGGCGAATGATCCATCGACAAAGACAAAGAGCTTGGCATCAGCGAGGGCCATAGGGACAAAGGTCAGTCCTCGATCGAGGTGGTCCATCTGCCACTGAAGACGTCGGTTCAGGGCCGCGATGTCCTCTGCCGTGGGTTCTTGATGTTGAGCGGCGATGGAGAGGTCGTAGGCGGCCTCGGGTTGGCAAATAGAGGCGATGTACGCCCCTCGGGCTCGCTGCTCGACGTATTGCTTTTTGGCGTCATCGGCGGCGGCATCGACGAGGCGGAGCTTCTTGCCTTGGCCCTTCTGGCGTAGAATGAGGGCGTCGTTTTTGAGGGTCAGTACGCCTCCGTTGAACGTCAGTGGCTCGGATCGTCCCAGCTTCGTCTTTGGCTTGGCCAAGAGGGCGGCTTTCGTCAGCTCCTCGTCCTCTCGGCGCGAGAATGCATCGTCAGAGAGGCCCAGGGTATCGTCCGTCTGCATGCCGACGATACCGAAGTCACTGTTGGGCTTGCTCGATATCAACAGGCATGGATCGTACGTAGAGGTCACCATGGAGAGTTTTTCCTTATGGTGACGACTGTACGTCGCCCACCAGTGGGTTCCAGCCTCCGCGAGTCCGTACAGAGGCTTCACGATGACCATGATCGAGCCCTGGGGATAGTTGCCCCGAATCGGTGTGGGGAGCTCTGCGAGGATCGTACGGTTCAGCCTCGTCTCGGACTGCGTGTACGCTTGTGTGATATCTCGAAGCCACAAGGTTAGGCCTTTAAGGAGGAGAGTTGGAGCCAACGCGAGGATCAGTCGTTGACTGCTTCGTTGGATCGTGGGGGACTGGGTGAGGATGACGGCCTTGCTGTCATCCGCGTAGCCTTGGACGACAAGTCGTGACTTCTCGTATGGGGCATCGGTATTTTTGTTCTTGATCTCGTTGACCATACGGGACTTGAACCGTCGTACTCCTCCATGGACCCTCTCGTCGTACTTGACGATACTGAAGACACCATTACCCTGTAGTGCCTCGATCTCTTTCCTGGTCGACTCCTCGAAGGGCCTGCCTGGGGTTGCAACAGTGCCGTTGGCTCTCAACTTGACGGCAAGAGCGAGATCCGCCTCCTCTTTTGCGCTCAGAAACGAGGCGGGGGCAACCTTGCGTGGGCGGCCGCGGTGCCTCTTGACAACGGTAACGGGCTCTTCAGCCTCGTATCGGGGCTCGGCCTCGTCGTCGGCGTTCGGCTGGTTTCTTCCAACGACAATGCTTCGGTTCCGCCAGTCGTCCTCCTGCGAGGGATTCAGCGCCGGGGCCGGCGGCGTCACGGGCGCCTGAGGGGTCGTCGCCAGGGTCGCTTCGTCCTCGGCGGGGTCTTCGTGGAAGGGCTTGACGACTGTAGTGCGGAAGCTCCGTGGTCCTCGAGGAAAGTCAAGGGTACATGTCTCTCCGTCGACTGCAAGCAATCTGTACGGTCCCTGCCATCCTCCCTTCTCACGCCATACTCGTACCATCGATTGCAAAGGAAGTCGTATGGTAGGTGCTGTATTGGGGCCGTTGCGGGTGCCCAAGGCCTCGTTGACGTCGCGCGATGCGTGGAGACGTCTAACTTCGTCGGTGGCCTTCTGGATCGCTTTGGCACGTGCAGCGATGCCGGGGGACGGTGCAGAGTCTTCGGTCATGCGGGGGTAGGCTCCGAAGACAAGGAGTGTTGGGATTAAGCCGTCCGGGCCGGCCGTATCGTTGATTGATTTAACGGCGGCTTGGAGCGAGGCCTCCGGTGTGGCGGAAGGATCTTCGGATCGGTGGATCTCGTATGCCCGGCGCAGGAGGGCGTGGTATCGTTCGACCTTGCCGATACTTTGGTGAGCCTCGATGGGTACGATCTTCACCTGGGTGCCCATCGCCTTCGCCGACGCGCGGAACTCCTCGGATCGGAAGTTCGTCCCGGCATCAGTGACGATTATGTCCGGCGGTCCTTGGTACATATCGATCCAGCATAACTTAAGGGCTTCCCACGTACTCTTCGCCGAGATGTTTAAAAGGAAGCGGGCGGCATTGAAGGCTGTGGCCGAATCGACGATATGAAGGACGGGTCGGTTTCCGTCAACATATACGATATCGACAATGATCTCGAAGTTGAACTCGGGGTCGTCGTGGAGTGTAAACCGAAAACGGGAGGGGGCCGGAGCATGGAGCTGGCAGCGGCGGCATACTTCCGTCAGAGCCTCGAGGGCTGCGATCTCAACGGGATGACCAGCCTTCTGGAGTACGGTGTGAAGCCGATGGACAGAGGGATGACCAAATCGGCGGTGTAAACGTCGTAGTTCGACGTCCGTTAAGTGGCTGAATGCAAGGGACTGTTCCTTGTCAAGGAGCATCCAAGGGTGCCCCCATTTTCGAACAATCGGTACCGTGGTTTTGCCTTGACGAAGGTGGTTACGGAGATTATCGAAAGTAATCCCCAGCCGGTCCATGTCCGCCAAGCAGAGTAAAAACGGCGTATTACAAGGTACTATATGGAAGGCAATAATACCAAGTGGTGTGGGGACTTCTGTTGAACCCAGTGACGAGATTAGTCCGCCTCCTCCGAAGCGGATCGTCGCGGCGCCGGCCTCTTCGGTGTTCATCCGTATGGACGGGAGTAACGACCGCTGTAAGGCGAGGAACTGCGATTCGCCGGCGGTGGAGAAGCCAGCAGCTCCGGAGTCTGGCATGATACCCTGAAAGACAGCGGCGGAGTATCGTCCCTCGAAGTTGAACACAGAGGGCTCGCTAGACGGCTGTTGTTGGTAAGGATCTTCTTTAGTTAACGCGTGGAGAGTGGCTTGGTCGTTAAGGATGTTCACGATCCTACTGCCGTTAACTGGTCCTGACGCGGTTGTGAGGAAGCTTGTCGAGAAGGGCTCCTCGATATTGTCTTTGTCGTCCTCGTCGGTGTTGTCGTCGTCGTCGAGTGCTTGAACATACTGGGCCATCATCTCGTCGTCGTCGTCGGGTTCCACATCTTCTACGCCTTCATGCCACGCAAGGTAGTGGTTGTACGAGGAAGGCGAGGTATCTTGAAGGTTACTCTTCGACTTAAAGCGGTTATACGCCTCCCGGCGATCTTCGAGCGAGTGCTTCGTGGACCAGCAGCCTGCCTTGCGGCAGACGTAGCACCTCTTCGCGGGTTTCGGCCCTTGTTGGCTTCGTCGGTCGAAGTGGCCGTGCCGCAGGGGTCCTCGGTTGTCTCGGTCTCCTCGTTGCTTGTGGCGCGGAGTGATGTAGCTCCGGTCGGTCCAGTACTGGTCTCTCGACCCTGAAGTGCCCTTCGGCTCGGCCGAGAAATGTTGTGGCGTATTGGAGATCATGGAGATGCTTACTGCGGACCGTAGCTGGTTGCATACGCTCTCAAAGGTCGGTCCGGGGTTGAACAAGGCCATCTCGCACTCTTTTACTCCTCGGCAAGCGCTGAGGACTTGATCCCTCAGTCCCTGGTCAGTCTGTTGGGCATTAGGGAACGCCTGTTGCAACAGGGAGAGCTTGTCGAAGAGGATCTCCAACGCCTCGGTCTTTGTCTTCCCGGGGTTGTCTCGGATGATGCTGACGAAGGTGGTGTTTTGCCAGCTGTTCAGATGGGCCTGACGACTCTCGTCGCTCTCGAAGTGGCTCCTCATGACGATCCCAGCGTCGTGGAAGCTAAGTGGGTTATCAGGGTCGCACATGTGGTGGTAGTAGTACGCCAGTGCTCTTCCCTTGAGCATAACTGAGAAGGCTCCTCCCCATTTCGTCTGGGGGATGCCCGCCTTGTAGCAGTTATCTCGGAAGATCATCACCTTCGTCTCAAAGATGTCACTCGGCCCTCCGCCGTACTTCATCTCATCCGTGTACAATTTGGATAAGTCGGTCAGCATACGGGGGGTCGGTACGTGGTCTGGAACGCTGTTCGAGATGTCGGGCCATCGAGTCGGGATTTTGGGGGGTATATCCGTTCCAGGGACTGGTTGAGAGCCGGGCCATAGTCTTCCAGAGGGGAGCACCCTGTATCCGGGGGGGAGTTGGTAGTTGGGCCATGCCACACCGGGTATCTGATGGAATCTTCCGTGCGTTTTGTCGTTCCTTGGAAGGTCAGTGCCCTCCGACAGAGGGGCAGGAGGGACAGTCTTGTCCTCTAATGGTGTCTTGGTCTCCTCTGTGCTAGTGTTCCAGCTAGTGTTCTGGCGTTCGGGCAGTGTTGGGGGTGGCTGCCTTTCGTCTTCCTCTCCAAGTCGTGTCATGTCGTATTTGATGCTCTTGAGAAAGGCCACATCCTCGCAGAGACGTCTAAGAGGGGGCATCTTGTTGGCGGTTCTGAGTAACTCTTTGTCGGTCCACAGGGGGAAGGCTGGCAAGTTTGCTGCTTCCCACATATGCCTTGCAACGCTCCCGCCGTCGCAGCCGATCTTAACGCCACGGCGGATGATCTTATCCCGTACATAGGTCCTCACCTCCTTCGCTACAGCATCGAATGCTGCTTCGGGCCATTGTCCAAAGTCGGACTGGTATTCGTTAAAGAGGTCTCGTCCAGTAAGGTCGTCGGCTTCATAGCATCCCAAGAGGTAGAGCATCCGAGTACTCAGCTTTGTCTCGTCTCGTTCATCGGGGTTGAAGAAGGGTAAGTTGCCCCAGCTGTCTCGATCGACAGCTCCAGCGAACTTAGTGGGTATTGGGATGGTGGGTACGAAGAGGTTATCTCCTCTAGGAGGAGACTGGCTCGAGGAGGCCATGCTGTTTTTCCCTATGCCAAAGCCTTGGTGCGTGTACTGCCTCAAGGCCGATCTTCGGTACTGAGGTGGCTTCACGCGAGGCCACTCGTCAGTGTCACGAAGGATGAGGACAGTCTGGTGGCTCTGGGGGAAAACAGAAGAGGGAAAAAGAAAAAGAAGGGGGGGGGGGGACGGAGAAAATGGGAGAGGGTAGGGGCTGCCCCTATTGGCCGTTTGCTTCCGCGTTTGCTGTCTCAGGTGAAAGGTTTTTGGTAGGAGCAAACGGAAGCAGTTGGCGGTGAAAAATTCTTCGCCGGGGTCTCGGAGACCGTCGTCAGAGTTCTCGACGACGCGTAGGGAGGTCTGGAGAGGTCGTTAACGGAGGAGAAGGTGGAGGGGGAAAGATCCTGGCGTCAAGGAGGGTTGACGAGATCTTGCTTGATGTCGTTGATGCGTTGAGGACGCTCCGCGAGCTAGGCAGTACGTCGGCGGCTTCGCAAGGGCGGCGGCACTGTTGACTTGCTTCTTCTGCGGATTGGAGCTTAGCACGACCTTGTCGATCCGTACTGCCACTGAGTCGTGGTTAATAGTATCGAGGAGGTCGTCTCTTCTGTAGATCCCTTGCTGATCTGTGGTATTCTCAAGTGGTGACTGTGAGGTCAACCACTGATCAGTGTTGGTTTCACAGGCGGAGTGGCAGCGTACGTCATGTAGGGGACGTATTACTGCAATGAAGATGGATTGATTTTTTGGGAAAGGAGGAGGAGCTTACCGGCGCTGGATATCAAGTCCAGCGCCGAGGCCGGTCACGTGCTCAGAGCGTGACACGGAGCTGTGTAGTTCCGCTCCGGTGGCTGAGGCATCGGCCACGCTGCCGGCGAAGATCGCCGGCAGCGAGGATAAACCCACACCTTCGTTGGTCTCGGAGTGCTCTCGACGGATGAGTACACCGGCGGCGGCACCGGCCCCGATGGGTATGACCAGCAGTGGTACGTCAACACGGCCAACTTCTACCGCCAGATCCGCAACATCATCATCGACGTGCGCCCGGCGCCGTCCGGGGAGGAGACGGTCTGTCTGCACTACCAGGTGGCCCAGGCCACCAGCATGCAGAACGTCGAGTTGCGGGCCGGCACGGGCCAGAAGGGCCTCTTCGCCGAGAACGGTAGTGGCGGCGGCATCTCCGACGTCACCTTCGTCGGCGGCGAGCAGCAGTTCACGGCCCAGCGGCTCGTCTTCAGCGGCTGCGACGTCGGCGTCCAGGTCATTTGGGACTGGGGGTGGGTGTGGAAGTCGGTGACCATGACCGACGTGAACACGGGCTTCAAGTTCGTGCCGGACTTCCCTGACGGCAACATCGGGTCGTCGCTGATCATGGACTCGACCTTCAAGAACGTCGGTACTGTTGTTGTCATTCAGCCTCCGTCGTCCGAGACCGGCTCCGGAAGCACCGGCCTCGTGCTCGAGAACATTGCCATGTCGGGCGTCACCACCGCCGTCGCCGACACCAACGGCCAATCCCTCCTCGCCGCGTCCGCCCGGCTCGACGAGTAGGTCCTCGGCCCCGTGTACTCGGGCTCGGGCGAACGCTCCTTCTCGTCCGGCGGCAAGATCGGCAAGTACCGCAGAGACGGCGCGCTCCTGGACTCGAAGGGTGCCTACTACGAACGTCCCAAGCCGCAGTACGAGGACCGCGGCGTGGGTGACTTCGTCCACGTCAAGGACTTTGGCGCCGCTGGCGACGGTGTGACGGACGACACGGCGGCCTTCCAGCTCGCCCTCGGCGCCAGCCAGGGCAGGGTCTTATTCGTTGATGCCGGATCGTACATCCTGACGCAGACTGTGACGGTGCCGGCGGGCGTCAAACTGGTCGGCGAGACGTGGTCTCAGCTCGTGGCCCGGGGCCCGGCCTTCTCGGACGAGAGCAAGCCTACCCCCATGCTCCGTGTGGGCAACCCCGGCCAGGTCGGCAACGTTGAGATGCAGGACCTCATCTTTACCACGCAAGGCCCTACGGCCGGCGCCGTCCTCATCGAGTGGAACATGGCCGCGGACGCGAAGGGTTCGGCAGCACTCTGGGACTGTCACGTCCGTATCGGCGGCGCGACGGGCACCGACCTGACGCCCGCCGAGTGCCCGGCCCTGACCTCCGGTATCGCCCCGGGCTGCAACGCCGGCAGCCTTATGATGCACATCACGCCGGGCGCGTCGGGATACTTCGAGAATATGTGGCTCTGGGTGGCCGACCACATGATCGACGACCCGGACCTGGAAGACGCCAACAACACCATGGTGCAGAACTCCGTCTACGTTGCCCGCGGCCTGCTGGTCGAGAGCACCGAGCCCACTTGGCTCTACGGCACGTCGTCGGAGCATGCTGTTATGTACCAGTACAACTTCCATAACGCTGCGAGTGTCTTTGCCGCCATGATCCAGACCGAGTCGCCCTACTACCAACCGACCCCCAACCCGCCGGCTCCCTTCGGCAACACCGTCGGCCTCTTCCCTGGCGACCCAGACTACTCCTGCGCCGCGGGTGATGAGTTCAGTGGCTGTGACGAGTCTTGGGCTATTGTAATGCGTGGTTGTGAGGACATTCATGTCGCCTCTGCCGGTCTCTATTCGTGGTTTTCAACCTATGCCCAGGATTGTATTGGTGACCAGCTGTGTCAAAAGGCACTGGTGCTTCTTGAGGGAAACCATGCCAGTGTTCGTTGGGAACACCTCGTCACCATTGGCTCCAAGTACATGTTTGTTATGGCCGGCAAGGGAATCGCAGCCAAGGACAACTTGAACGTTGATGCGCATCCCTTCTGGTCGCAGGT
>WIGN01000629.1:0-13621 GCA_014235955.1 Colletotrichum sojae
TGTGCGATCGGTCTTCCCTGGCTTCTGGATCATTACTAGCTCCGCCCTGCGGAAGGGGGCAGGGTAGTATCCAGCTTGTAGGCAGGCCTGGAAGAGTAATCGTATGGGCTCAGCTAGTACGTCCCAGCAGGCCTTAAGTAGTCGCGTTGTGATCCCGTCGATGCCAGGGGTTGTAGCCTTGGTACTCTGATAGAGAGTGGCTCTAGTTTCGAGTACGAAAACGCCCATTCCGTAAGATCGGCCACGGGCTCTCCGCCCTCCTTTAGTATCTCGCGCAAGGTAGCGGCAGCGTCCGGGAAGTACAGCGTGTTGATGACTTCGGCACCTTCCTTGTGGTTGTACGGCTCGAAGTCGACAACCTTGATCCCAGCTGCTTTCAACTTCTCGACAGCATGCCGGAGAGCCCTCGTAACTGGGGGATGAGGATGAACAATGCTATTCAATCGAAAGGTCAGCACAATGTGTTTTGGGAGGGGCTCGTATCTGACTTACCCGTCGTCCCAGATGACCCCAACCGTGAAGCTCCCAGATTGGTACGGCTCAATGCTCTTCCAAGGCAGCGGCACCAGCGAGGTTTCTTCCTCCCACGGCTCTTGGTCAAGGACTGTTTTCTGGAAGAGGTTGATGTCTGACACGCTGTTTGCTAAAGGACCAAGAATGCAGCGGATGCTCTCTTGTCCAAGACCCGGTATGCACACACCCTTGTATGGATTACGCATGGCTGTTGTCCGCAATCCATACGAACCGCAGAACGCCACCGGGACTCTCACAGAGCTTTCGATGTCAGTTCCGATTCCCAGCACAGCGCAGCGAAGGCCAAGTGACGCGCCCTCTCCACCACTCGAGCCACCACTGGTAAGGTTTCGGTTTTACGGGTTGACGGTGGTTCCGTATATGGGATTGTCGCAATCCAGATGCTTTTGATTTCATGATGTCAGCCCGTGACTCTGAATTTCGACAGGAACCGAGAAAGCACAAACCATGACACTCTGCGGTTCGTTCGTGCGAACGTGGAACACAGCACCGGCAGCTTTGGCGAGGCGGATGACCAACGCGTCTTCTTCGACGACGTTATCGGTCCACGCGACGTAGCCAGAGTGAGAAATGCGGCCCTTGAACGCGAGGTGCTCTTTGGCGGAGATCGGGACGCCGTGGAGCGGCCCAACGAGCTTGCCTGTCGCCTGGAAGTGCTTGTCAAGCTCAGCCGCAGCAACCAAGGCGTCTTCGACCATGAACTCGGTGGCAAAGTTCACGAGCTGGTGGGCAACGTGGGATCGCTTCAGGAACGCCGTGACAGTCTCGACGGCGGTCAGCTTGCCTTCTGCCACTTGTTTGGTGAGCTCCGTTGCGGTGCTTGACGTGATTTCAAGCTCTCCCGGAGTCAGCAGACCGCAGGTCTCGATGAAGTTGGCGACGTTGAGTTGGCTCTTGGGCGGCAATTGATCCTCGGGCAGGAGCCATTGTGGGTTGAGGGAGTCCTTGAGGATCTTTCTGCATGCTTCAGCCTTGGTCTCCCAAGGAGCCTGTGATGTTTCAGCCATTTCGGATGATTGGGAATGTAAGGAAGTGGTATGATTGTGAACACAGTCCCTGGAGATGGCGAGGGACCTCGAATTGCTTGAAAACGGTGCTATATAGTTACTCCGGCCTCAGCACCCTACGCCTGCAACAGGCAGTGCGTTGACTGAGTGGCACCCGGTCTTCTACCCGAAGAACGACGAAATTGAATCATAAGGGCCTTATCGGAGAAGAAGCTTCAGTCATCCAATCGAACTCGATGAAATCCCGACATACGAGCTCAGAAGTGCGGGGTTCGATGTTAGCATGACATCAGGCAACGCAGAACAACCAGTAATCAGCCACATGTTTGCCAACTGCCTCGCGCTTATCGTTTTCCTTCTCTCCTTTCACTGATAAAGTGGTGTTGGAACCTATACATACTGTCGAAGAAACACCGGTTTGGGTCTCGTCCTCCTCGTCAAACTGGTCGCAATTATCAGTGATTGGTCAGAGTTAGGGCACTATTAGCAGATGACTTCTCGCAAATATGAATGATTGGCCGTTCCTTCACGATAACCCTTGTCGAGACTGCAACCAGGTTCTAATCAACAGTGCATGCGTTCTCTCCCAAAACCCGAATCCATGCCAACCGGAACTCAACGGGCCATTTCCCGACTGCTTGGAACTCAAACGCTATCATAGTGCAGATTACCCCAGACCATCCATGTGGATAAGATATGCTCGCAATTGTCGGCCATTGGCTAGTTCTCGCCAGAAAGTCCCCGGGACACGATCTGGGGCATTTTTTGAAGGGACTTGAGAAGGAATACAGATTCCCAAAGCTGTAATGGATGACAAATATCGATAACTGCACACCGTGTCTCGCCGTTTATCGAAATATTGCTACCAGTTGACCGAACTACAATATCTCGTCTATCCGACGACGTGTCCCGTCACTCGAGAGCTCTAGGCAGTGTCCTTTCTTCCAGCTTCTGTGGCATCTTTGAACTACTGCTCAACCCGACGTCAACTACGTTTGGCTATCAATCGACACCAATGTCCTTTCATCCAACGCCTTCGGCGCCTCCGCCGGAATTTATCCCCGGTACTGTTCATCTCGTCGACCTCGAAGGGACTATATCGTCTCGTCACGCCGATGGTGTTGATGACGTTGTCCTCATCCCGACTCCTTCGAGCAATCCTGACGACCCGTTGAACTGGACACCTGGGAGGAAGTTCCAGCTCCTATGCTGCCTCTCTGTGTAGGCCGCACCATCTCTTCAGAACGCTGTTAGTTAGTTGCTCAATGCTGACCATTCATCGTGTTTTAGCTACTGCCTCTCCATCGGCATCGCCTCGGCAGCGATCTACTCGATCCTCGTTCCCATATCATCGGCAACAAGCTTGACCGTTGGAGACCCCAATGCCGGAACCGGATACATGTTTCTTACTCTGGGTTGGGGGTGTCTCCTTTGGCAACCCCTGGCTCAGAAATACGGCAAGCGCCCGGTCTATTTGCTTAGCCTGTTGGGGACATTAGTAGGTCTGAAACACTGTTCAAGATACTCCAAGCTACTTTGCATGGAAGCTGATCAAATTACTTCCAGTGTATCATGGTTTGGGCACCCCACGCAACTACCGGCGGCCAGTGGATCGCCAACAAAGTTCTCCAAGGCCTTTTCGGCGCCCCCATCGAGTCGCTCTGCGAGATTTCCATTGCGGATGTGGTAGGTGACATCGACATAAAGCCCGACTATCAGAAATGACAGGCAGCTAATAATGTTCAAGTGGTTCACTCATGAGAGAGGCACATACATGCGCTACTATGCTCTATTCCTATATGGGAGTAATTGCTTGGCGCCTGTCATCGCCGGCTTCATCAACGACGGTCAAGGTTGGGAGTGGGTTCTTGTACGTCAGCGAGAGGTTTCCCTTGCCCGACAGGCTTTGCTAACTATCTACAAGCACTGGTGCGCAATCTTTTGTGGCGTCGGCTTCTTGATATGCTTCTTCTTAATGGAAGAGACGAACTACCAACGTCTAGTTGTTCTGGATGCCGAAGTCTACTCTCGAACCGACGCTGGATCTTCCGAAGAGAAGGGCCCGAAGGCTGGCCCTGAATCTGGCAAGACTGCTGTTACTCAGGGCGACGTCAATTTGAAGAATGCGTTGCGCAAGACATTCCTCGACAAGATCAAGCCATTCAGTCGTCGAGACATGAACTTCCAAGCTTCCCTCAGGAGCATGGTTGTTCGGCCGTTTGTATACCTCTCCTTCCCTGTCATAGTCTTCTCGGGATTCATGTACGGGGCCATCCTCTGCTATTTCAACGTCCTCAACGGAACAGCCTCTCTTATCTTGTCGAGCTCTCCATACAACTTCCGAGCAAGCATTGTAGGGCTTTCATATGTCTCATGCCTCGTGGGTGTTGCAGTCGGGTCAGTACTGGTAGTCTCCTGCATAACTCACACTTACTTCCCTGCTTATTTTTATGACAGAACCCTGTACTCGGGCCATTTGGGCGACATATTTATCCTGTGGAAGGCCAGGCGCAACAATGGCATCATGGAACCCGAGTTCCGCCTGTGGCTATTCTCTGTTCTCATGATCCTCATCCCTAGGTGCCTTTTGCTCTGGGGCGTCGGGGCTGCTCATCAAGTTCACTGGTTTGGTCTGACATTCGCCATGGGTGCTCTGAGCGGAGGCGTTACGGCCGGCAGCCAGCTCGCAATCACCTACTGCATCGACAGCTACAAAGAGCTGGGTGGCGACGCAATCGTGACGGTCATTCTGATCCGCAACACGATGAGCTTCGCAGTAAACTACGGGTGAGTCTTATCCCCTCAACGATGGCACAGGCAGAGTGTCTGTTCGACAGCTGCCAGAAACTAACACTCAATGCGTAGGATCACGCCGTGGGTCACCAATATGGGCTGGCAAAACGCATTTCTCGTCGCTGCATTTGCTGCGCTGGCCCAGATTGCATTGTTCCTGGTGATGATTAAACAAAGCCGGCAGTTCCGTCTGAACAGTATGGAGAGCTATTGGAGACATCGACAGCATGAATGAAGAGTTGTAAAGTAATATGACAGGGATGGAGAAGGGCTATAGGCTGATCTCAAGGGACACGGAGACATGCTCCAAATCATGAATGAAGCGACAAGTCCCCCGTTGTGAGGGTGCATAGATGCTGTTCAAATGAGCCCGCAAAAGATGTCCGCTCCGTGATTACTTCGTCTCCAACAGCACTCGATATAGAGCGTAGAGAAACGCGCAGAAACTTGTCAACGCGCAGGAACAGTACTCGAGACACATGCATTCTATGAACCAGAAAACATAGAAATATTGGAAACAAAACGGAGGGAAAGAGGCAGAAGCTTTGTCAAACGGAAGCCACTACAGGCTCTTGGGCTCTTTAATCCAACACCCAGTCCTAGTGAAGTCCCCGTGGCCGGCACGTCTGGACTTGCGCTCTAATATCTGTCGTCGTTTATGGCCGTTTCCCAAGCCCTGGCACCTTTCCTCGATCGGGTCCGTCCAAGGAGAAATCTCCCAGTCCGCGAAGTGCAGTCCTAAAAGGGCTCTGTCGTCAGTCTTTCTGACCGTACCGCGCGCTCGATGACCCTTCATCTCTCTTCAAGAGTCCTCCAGAAAAAGATATCAAACGATGAGGGCAGAGAGAAACGAACGCCTGAAGCTTAGACGAAGCCCAGCTTCGCCCTGGCGATGTCGTCCCTGCTCCAGTCCTGGGATAAGGGAATATCGTCTCTCACAGAATTATTGTTGCCCTCGACGTCGCCGCCCACGGCGGCCAGCTCCATCTGGACGGTCTTGGGGGCCTCGGCGCTCATGCCTAGCCAGCCGCCGCCGAGCATGGCGACGGTGGTGCCGAGCTCCGTGCCGAACAGCAGGATGAGCTTGGTCGCGAAGGTGCCCATGACCGGGTCCAGGCTGGGGATACGGTTGAAGGCGTAGGTCGTCGTGTACGCCATGTGGATCAGGTGAAACGGCATGCCGACAACCGCCGCGCGAAGCATGAGCATGGCGGGCCTGCAGTTCGGGGAGGACGCAGACCGGATGCGCTTGTAAGTCGGCCACATCCAGAAGCAGACGCCGAAGAGGACGAAGAGCTGCAGGCAGTTGCCGATCTGGTTGAGGTTCTCGTTTGCGACGCCGCCCTTGGGGCTCGGGGATCCTCCGTATGTCGATATCGCGATGCCGGCGGTGTTGGCAAGGTGTGTGACGCCCAGGATTATCTTTTCGGTCCAACCTTTTGGTGGGCTCGGTAGGATGATGTTACTGCAGTCAATTCGTCAGTCTCGGTAACGTTGCTGGCTTTGATCAAGATAGATGCTTACGCCTCGTAGACAATACCGATCAGGGTCAACGTCAGACACGCGACGCTGGCAGCGTTGGTCATGATGTTGACCTGGTTCGGGAGCAGCGGCTCGTCGCGCTTGATGATTTGGTAGATGTCCGCGACGAATCTTCCAAAGAAGTGAGAGAGGAAAATTGGCCAGCAGACCATTCCCTTCTTGCCATGCTTCCATGTAATCCACACTGCCCCCGGAAACAATAGGCCATAGATGGCAAGCTCCGCGATTGCGAGGTTTACGACATCGCTCGAAACGGGAGGGAAGTTCGCTGTTGAATGTTCGGCCATGTTGGGCTTCCTGATCTTGGAAGGGCTCGATCGGTGCAGGAGATATCACGGAAACGTGTCGAATTCGAAACTTCGTATCCGTCGGTTGGAGATTGTTGGTCGGGGAGAAAGAAGCAGAGAAAAGCACGACCGGGGTATCTTGCTTGCTTGTCGAGATGAAGTTGTCAAGATGCTGAACTAGCGGATGAAGTCGACTCGATGATAGGAATGCTGCTCAATTGAGACTGGCCTCGAAGGCGTTCAAGGTCATTATTAAAAGAATCGCGACTCCAGGCCGAGTCATTTGTCATGACGATGTTTGAGTCTAAAACAAGTTCAGGCCGTACAACACCAGAATATCGTTGACGCGATAACATAGTATTGGCGGATAGAGTGCTACACAGCCTGAAAATGGAACTCTGCGCAGATCTATGCAACCACGAAACCGAGACCGAGACCGATCAGTCCCCGGATAATCTGAACAACGTCCCTGCATCGTTGTGGCACTTGCGGATAGCTCCGAGTGGACCGTCCGGGCACGCCGTCGACGAGCCAATGGAGAGCGTCCAGTTGGTCCCATCTAGACGGTCGTGCTGGGGACGTCCCAGCTTGCGCTCCGAGATCCGCCCTATGTTGGGCGAAGTCAAGTGCAACGAGGCGTTTCACACCTCTCCTGTCTGCCCTGCCAGCTCCATCGCCGGTTCGTTGCCCAGTCTGCCTTGCGCTGATCTACCCTACGGTGGACTGGCGGAGAATTCTATCTGGAGCCAAGCCACCCATGCTCAATCTACGTGAGCCGGCCTGTCCATTCGCTTCCAGGCCTGCCGGCCGAGTGGGGGAGCAGTTATCCGATTTCAGATCGACGCTAGGGTTGTCAAACACCGACGTGGCCCAATCACGACGAACACAAATGAGGCGCAAAGGCTGGTAAGGTTTGAAGTCAAACAGATTGGAGGCTCGGTTTCGATAACTTGGCGAGTGGGACATCACCTATTGCGCAGCTTGTAGCATTGGACGCACTTTGCCCCCTTACGAGAACGGGGGCCTTATTTCAGGGTTGTCTTTTCTCGCATTCGCCGATATTGATCCAACAATTTGAGTATCATTTTGGGAGTTCCTCCTTTCAACTCACGGAGTCAATAGTTGTGTGGAAGCTGCCTTGCCTGTTTCAAACGCACTCGAGTCTAGGCTAGTGTCTACACATGATAGGAAGAAGAATTGAGAAAGCAAACGTGCCCCAGGTACCATTCAGAGAACATTGTAGCACCTACCGAGAACGAGATAGTATGGTGCAGCTTGAAACAACTCAACACATCTATGGAGAGGAGTTGTTGTCCACTCTCCAACCTCAACGAAGACGGTTGTCGTTGTACGCCAGCAAGTTTGGGCTTCCCGTCCCAGCACCCAAAACAACATCCCTTGTGGCCAACTCCCTAATCCGTTCTGCAATGACCGCCGGCGAATCGACACGAGCACCCTCCAAGGCCTTGAGGTACAGAGCGAGGCCTGAGATATGTGGCGTAGCCATAGACGTCCCGCTGAGGAGTTCAGTTCCGTCCTGGTACAAGGAGGTCGATCTGACATCTACTCCAGCAGCAAACACGTCAACGGAAGGCCCAAAGTTGCTCCAGCTTGGCCGGGTATTGTCGATTCCGATGGCCCCAACGGTGAAGGCGGTCGGCGCACTGGCGGGTGACTTGGCCGAGGCATCGAACCCGTCATTGCCAGCGCCGACGACGACAAATACTCCGAGCTCGGTAGCGGCGTCGACGGCTCTGTTTATGGCGGTGGATGTAGCGGTAGCTATGTGGCATATCAGTGGAAGTTCCCATCAAATTACGCAGGCAATTTACCCAAGCTCATGCTAACGACCGACTTTCCAGCGCGTCCAGGGGTCCCGGTGATGTTTAAAACGGACCACTCCAAAGCCTCAATGATCTTCGCCGCGGTGCCGTAGGCGCCTCGAGTAGTCTTCACATCGACGATGGTCGTGTTCTTTGCAACGCCGAATCTCGCAGATCCCACGGTCCCCGCGACGTGAGTGCCGTGTCCAAAGTCGTCGTCGAACGGGACCTCAGGCCAGACATTATGCCCTCTTACCGCGCGCCTCTGGAAGTCCGGATGGGAGATGCGGATGCCAGAGTCCAGAACGTAGGCAAACGTGCCGGTGCCGGCGCTGTCGTCCTAGATGTACGTCTGGCGGTCCAGGTCTGGGTCGGAGAGAGGCGCGCGGGATGAGATGCTCGCCAGGCCCCAGGGCTGGTTTCCGGCTTCCGTCAGGGCGGCGAGAGACGCTTCTTGATCGGGCTCGACGGCGAGGACCTTTCGTCGGACTCTGGGTCAGCCTTCGGAACTTGAATTCCGAGGTCGGCAGGATGGAGTATACCTCTTGTCTGGCTTTGATTTCAGCAACAGTCTGTCCATCAAAACCCCCGTGTACGCCTGGAAGTTTCCAATGCCGAAAGACCTCTCCACACCTGCCGTCTGGCGGCGTAAAACACTTCGTTGGTGAACGGATCGAGTCCAGTCTAAGTGCTCGGTAGCTTTTTGTCTCGAAATTCCGGGCTTGAGCGTGACGATCCATCGTTCAGGGATGACCTTCGCGCCAACTTGGTTCCGAGGGAAAGATACACTGAGACTCGGGGCCACAATGGCAGCGATGATCACACTGATGACCTTGATGTTGAGAAACATGACGACGAGCTCGCAAAGGCTGTATGGAAAACACGAATCTCTTAAGCCTTATACCTGGATGTCGGCGGTCTTTCTTATAATTCTCTGCCAGCTGACCAAGAGGCGAGATTTTCCATTTATCGCCTTCGCCCGGCAAGACATGGCGAGTTGATATTGACCCAGCTGCCATTGATGGACACCCATCCGGCTGAATTCTTGAGGTTATCCTGCCAGAGCGGAGATCGTACGTTTGCCAAGCATGGGATTCTGTCTTGATGAGGAAGGTGACGGGGAAGAGGCTAGGGTGTAAGCGCCGATGCAACGGTGTTAATCATGTCCAGCTTGTCGATATTCGGGCAACATCAGCTCCAGGAATTGCGACATCAAGGAATCTGTTCTACAAACAGAGATTGTCCCTCAACAAGAGTTTGTGATGGATTCCGTTATCTGATCCGAACGTGAACCAAGTGCATTGATCCCCTCATAACTTGAGTCGTGGCTGCAGGCTCAAGTTCAGTGAAGAAACTGGTTGAACCAAGCAACCGCGGCGGTCTTTCCCCGTGCCATCGCATCCCGCTCCCCGGGCTTGCCGGAGTCTCCCCTCACCAGACAGGCGTGTTCGACACCGGGGAAGTGGAGGTATTCGAAAGGAACGCCCCTCTTCATGACCGCCTTGAAGCAGTACGACTTGAGCTCGGGCGTGAAGACAAAGTCGTGCTCCGGCGCCAGGACTTGTACGGGAACGGTGACGGCGTCCATGTCCTCCTTGGTCAGCAGGCTCGGGTGCCCGGCGACGACGCAGTCCACGAGCGGCGGCCGGTGCTCCTCCGCACCGAGCCGAAACACGGCCCACCCGCCGTAGCAGAACCCCGCAGCCCCGACCTTGGCGTGCTTCGCCCTGAGGGCCCGGGCGAACTCGAAGATCTCGGGCTCTCGGACCTCGCGGGAGTTGCGCTTCATGAAGCCGTCGAGGTCGAACTCGTGGAAGCGGCCCTGGAGGATGGTCTCGGGGTTCAGCACCTCGCCGCCGAAGAAGTCGGGCAGGTAGACGGTCGCGTTCGCCTCGCGGGCGTAGTGGTCGGCAAGGAGGCGCGCGTTTGGGAACGTCCAGCCCAGGAGGTCGTGGATGATGACTACCGCTGCATCGGGATTGTCGCCGGCAATGTAGACGTCCCTGTTGGCTACCACTTCGGTCCGGCCTGTTGGGTTGCCATCCCACTCGAAAGCTTTCAAACAACACGAAGGGATAGACATTTGGGGACCTAAGGCCAGATGAAGCGAGGCAGTTAATCAATAACTCTACTTTAATGGAAGCCGATAGCGATGGGTAGATCAGTTATGTGAAGATGGGCGATTCTGCTGGGTTTTAAGGTCGAGCAGAGCGGGCGGCTCCAGCTGTTTCTTCGCTTCGGTCTGATGTAAACGCCGCGCCGAGTTATTCCCCCGACCCGCGCCAAGCTACACCTCTCTAACATGATACACATCAGTTCCTCTTAATACATGTGCCGAAGAATCAGTGTTGGCAATGACGCCACGCGAATTCTGTTCTTGCTGGCATGGGGCTGTGAGTCATCTTGGTGACGGAAGGCCCAATGAAGTAGCGCCGTAGATTAGAAAGGAGCAGCCTGCAGCGCCGGTATGATCCTTTCGCTTCCGCGCGAAGGCGACCAGCTAATCACAAACAGATGCCGGTTTTCGTTGCGATCGGCCCCCGACGACGACAGTCAATATCGGCTGACAGCCGCCGACAGAAGAAACCGGATGCATTTCTGGTGGGTCATCGGTTGCTGGGAGGAGTGCGGAGGAAATGATTGGAAAATGTTGATAGTATCCGCGTCTACAGAGAGCTGTGGTTGGTGTACACATCCCGGGAAGATATCCCAGGAAGGTCTCAGGCTGAATTATGCCTGGCAAATCGACATCCACGGATGTAAATGTCCGAAAGCCCATTGACCCGACACTAGGTCCCGAGGTCGGTCCCGTCCGTCTCCTGGGCCGCGCCTATGTGCTCCGCTTTACCCCATATCTGGGCCGACCCGGCACCGCGCTAGGCCCGAGGCAGCGAGCGACGTTCACCCGGACGGGCGGGTCTGCACCGTAGCACCAAACGGGCAGCCATTGATGACCAAGGTCCAGTTACCTAGGTCCTACCTGCGCAGGTGGATTGAACTGAGACCCAATCCCATAGCATGCTGGGGGCGAGACATGAGTACCTATGTGCTATGATATCTTTACAAGCACACATTGTACGTCAATAGGGAGAGCCAAATTCCTGAGACCGGCTGGTCCGTATGTTGCGTTGGCGTCTATCGCGCCAGACTGGAACATATCGACTCACCCTGCATTCCACACCACGGCCGGAGAGCACAGGTCGACCTCGGTGGCCGGCAACATGTCTCGGTCTGTCGTACCGTTGCACTCTTCCTTTCTCTGCGCCCTGTGCTCCAGGCAGCAAGCTCCCTCAACGCGATACGCGTCCCGCGAGGGTTTCGCGGAAAGCTTTCATGAATACAAAGGTCCATCCTCTCATCCGCCTCAGTTCTGCTCTAACCTCAAGCCTATATCACTTCTTGCTCGCAAACTCAGCACGCTCTCCTCAGACGCACCCTGTTCGTCGCATATCATCTTCTAGGCCATCTCTTGCCTTTCACCTGCCGACCTTCCATTCTTTCAGGTGAGTCCATGGCGTGTTTAATGTGCTCCTACAC
Source organism: Colletotrichum sojae (assembly GCA_014235955.1). Lineage (NCBI taxonomy): Eukaryota > Fungi > Ascomycota > Sordariomycetes > Glomerellales > Glomerellaceae > Colletotrichum > Colletotrichum sojae. The sequence continues at coordinate 11,524 of WIGN01000629.1, forward strand.
CGTGTCAAGTCTCGCGGTGCTGACTGTTGCACAACCCAGTTTCTCCGCCCTTTTTCCCACTACCGACACGAGACGCAATGCCGAACCTCTTGAGTCTTGCAACGGAGACCCTTGCGCACATTGCCCAGTTTTGCGACGAGCCATCTCAAGTGGTTGAGATTGTACGAGCAAGCCGCCGGCTTCACGAGATCTTCCATCCCGAGCTGTACCGCATCGCCATCGAAACCCAACACCCCGGAATGACCGTCCTTGCTGCCGCCGAGGGACGATTGGAGACCCTGAAGACCGCTGCTTCCTTCTCGGCAGATCTCAATAGGGAATACCCTGTGCCTCCTCCGGCCTGGGTCCTGGGGCGCTGGCCCGGCGTCGACGCACCTCCGCACGCCTGCTGGGGGACACCTCTCCATCTTGCCGTTCGTAGTGGGCACATTCACGTCGTAAAGTGGCTCCTAGAGCAGAACGTCGATGTGGATTCTCCTGGCAGGTATCTATGCCGATGTGTCGATGTCTACAGCCAAGGCCCGGGATCAATGGACGAGCCTCCGCCACGTCGTGTCAGCATCGACATGTACGAGGCCTTCATGCCTCTTCATCTCGCCATCTGCAACCGCCAAGATTCCCTTGCCCATCTTCTTCTTGATGCTGGCGCGTATTTCAACACGCTGGGCAACACGACGCCAGACTGTGGCAGACCCCACAACGCGCCACGTCTTTTGAACAGGAACAACAGAGACTGGCAATGTTTCACGGCGATTCATACGGCCGCCGCAGTTGGAAATGTGGCCCTCATGGCACGGCTTGTGGGAGATCGCAGCACAATCGACCGGCAGGCCGAGAGCGTACGAACGCCACTAAACCAAGCCGTCATGGCCGACGATTCATCCGCAGTCGCTTGCGCTCTTGCCCTTGGATCGAACCCGAGCCGACAGGCTGCTTGCTGGGACTCCTTTACCGTCTTCGGCTCTCTCTCTCTCTGGCATTGCTCGCCAACAAGCCTCAGGCTGTTACTGCACTTCTCGATCATGGTACCTCGACTTGGTACCGTTGCCCGGTCACCAACGAGCCGCCGCTTCAGCGGTCGACTATCCGGCAAATGATTGAAGATCTGGATTTCTCACCATCGATCGCTCCCCGCCGGCCCAGGATGATTCAGGCCCTCGTTGAATACTTTCCTCGGCTCGTGCAAGCCACCTGCGAAGCCCATGGAAAGGCCCCAGAGGGCAAGGAACGCCTGTATGACGAGCTCCAGCACATCTTTTTGGCCGTGTGTCGAACCTCTGGGCTTGGGCCCCAGGAGCTCGACGTCCTCGTTTCAACCCGAAAGCTGCCTCCACTTAGCTCAGACTTCGGGATCTTGGGCTTGTGTAGCACCGTTGATCATATCCCGCTGAGCGAGGCGGCTTCGATGCTCCAGAGGGTGCGCTGGCTGATGCGCCGTGGAGCCCGGGTGGCTTCATTGGAGAACGAAAGTCAAGAAGACGTCGCTGGCATGGAGCCTTTGACCATGTTGCTGAAAATAATCAGCGAAATTTGTCTTCCAGACAAGTGCAGGTTCCTTCACGAACTGATTCCTGATAACAATGCTCTTGGGGAGGCGAGCGAATGGGCCAAATTGACACCTCCATGTCAGGATTATGGCCAAGGGGATCACTTGATACGCGCCCATGGACAACTCTTGCAGGTTCTTGATTACATCGACTTGGCCAGGGACTTCCATAACAAGGTGTCTTCCTCAATGGCCTCGTGGTTTTTGGAGATGGTGCCCAGCTACCTAAATGATCCCGGACGCCTCTTGTAGGAGTAAAGTGGAACGAGAAATCAGGGTCATTAGGGAGTCTCTCAACCAACAATACTTCGTCTAGTCTAGCCTAGCCAATCAGATCGCCAGATGCTCGAAACACTTCTCGTAAATAAGCTTCACGCCCGGCTACTTGATCCTTTCGTAGTTCCTTTCGTCTGACACCACTCCGTTCATGATTAATGGTTTTGTCGTGCGGTCACCTGTTCATTGGATCTGGAGTACCACCATAACCGCCCGCGCCCCCTGGCCGCGCCTGTAGTCCCCAAAGCCCGAGCTCAACAGTCTAGCCTTGCCTGC
>WIGN01000630.1:0-13570 GCA_014235955.1 Colletotrichum sojae
AATTACCACGAATATCGACGTGATCGTTGCTACGATACTTCCGTACGGATATGTATCACACCTGTGATACCAACAGACATATATGACGCCGAGGTAAAGAGGCGGAGAATAGGTGCGCTCGTTAGGAGCTAGCGATGCCAAGACTCGGAAGTCGTCGCAATTCACATTCGACCACTATCGAATCAGGGAGGTCAGTAGACTAGGGCTTGTATAGTGTCAATAATTACTGCAACCTGCTTACACGCAGTCGGCGAACCAAGAGCCCAAGACATTACCAAACCCCATGATGGGACAGCCTTAACGTAGAAAAGAAGGCGTCTAGGTCAGCAACTGCTTATCATACTGATACGTTCATATAATTGCAGAAGACAAACTCAATCACGTCACACGATACGCGTACGCTGACCTGGGCTGCAGGGACCACGAGACAAAGCTTGGCAAAGACCTTCTTCTTTCGACAGCTGTCTCCGATGCACCCGCGCGCCGCCGCGGCAGTTCGGCAATAAGGTCTGGTCAGGCGCATTAAGCATCCAAAAAGCTTTGGCGACGTTGAGCTTGGCGGTCTGGGCGGTTGAGGTGCCTGCGGGGAAAGGTGGAGGTATTTATCGCCAAGAGGCCAGGAGAAATGAGCTGCGATATCTCGTGTGGATACCTTTAAAGGCGCCGAGAGACTAACATGATCTTGGGTTGCCTTGCCCCCCGCCGTCTCGAAGCGCAACAGCCGGGCCAAAGTTGGAAGGCGTTTCGTCGATTCGACCCAAGTGGTGGGAAATATTTCACATACGCTACTGTCTTTACAGGAAGGACTTGAATACTGGTGGTGGATATACATACACGAAGAGACGTTACGAAGCTTTCCCAACTCGGCGTTGTAGGTGCGTGTGAGCTTTGTCTCTGAAGATAATATGGCCATCGACAAATACGGATAAACACTACTCCCTGTTCGGTTCAAGTTACGTTATCGTGGTTGTCGTACCGTGTTGGCAAAAAGGATATACGTTTTATCCTTATTTACCTCCTTCCCCCCTGGATCTAGCCTCCGGCTCGTAACCTTGGCAAAGCGTTCGCATCGAAGGTTTGGCACTGTCTCATTGGAGGTTGGTGCTTTCCATTGACTCTGGGCATCGATGATCCTCAACTTCGGTTGGAGCCTTGGTATAATACCATTGGCTCGTCACAACCCAACTGAACTACCGATGGGATGAAACCTTGGTCTCCGCGGGGTGGCTTATCGCAGGGGACGCAAAGAAGCCGGCATCGGCTGCAGCCGCCCATGGACTCGGCCAGCGCCGCACGAGGTTCCCAAGTCCTCTTGAATGTCATATTGTGACCTTGAACTGGTATTCCCAAGGCGGCTCTCCACTGAGTACCCTCGTGGTAAATGGGCTAGGCCACGATCATGACCACTGCAGAGGTTTAGACACATTGGTCACTGGGGAACTTGGGGATGATAGCCTAGATCCGACAAGGACTCGTCCGGCACCGTAGCGGATACCGCAACCTCTCTCCTGCAATGCTAGCCCGTGCTCGGCAGCGCTTGCTCGACACCTCCAAGGCCGAAATCTTGTCCCCCTTATCTGATGGATGACTGCATTCGTCTTGCATGTAACGAACATCCGCGTTGATATCAGATCCCTTGGAGAAAACGAGTAGATACCGACGAACTTCCTCACTGCGACTCCAGGTCCGTCTGGGCAGTATAGGCGGCGGCTGCATCTTCCTTTTTCTTACTAGCTCGGACATTATGAGACTGTGTGTACTGACATGGTGAGCAGGTACGTATTGTACTATCACAAGGTATCAACACCACGGCATGCGACTGACTTATGGTGAAGAAAAGAATATAAATAGAGGGGACTGGGATTACAGTTCAAGTTCTGTCTCGCCACCCTCATCATCCTTAACAGCCTGGTCTATTGTCTCTTGGTCCTCGTCGTCAAAATGAAGTTCTCCATCGGTATCTCTCTTCTGGCTACTCTCGCCAGCGCCGTGTCCGTTGACAAGGCCAGGCGCGATACCTCTCCCCTCGACGTCAAGCTCGAGGTCGTCGGCAACTCCGGTGTGAAGGCCGTCCTCACCAACACTGGCGAATCTGCCCTCAAGCTCTTCAAGACCGGCTCCATCCTTGATTCCGCTCCCGTCGAGAAGGTCGAGGTTTTCACTTCCGGTAGACGCTCTATGCGACCGTGAACTTGAGTCGGCAAACTGACACCAGTCCAGGCAACAAGATTGACTTCGATGGTGTCCGCCTCCTGATCGCCACCTCCGGCCTCACCGAGGAGGCTTTCCAGGTCGTGGGAGCCGGCGAATCCATTGAGGTCGAGTTCGACGCTGCCGAGCTCCACGACCTCAGTACCGCCGGCGAGGTCGACATCGTCACTTCCGGTGCCTTCTCCTTCGCCGACGCCGACTCCACTGAGATTGCCGGCACCATCCCCTTCACGTCCAATAGCGTGCACGCCGCCGTCAACGGCGAGGAGGCCGCCAAGGTCCGCCGCGACTTCCTCGAGAAGCGCACCGTCGTCCAGTCCGACTGCACCGGCACCCGCCGCACCGCCACGGTAAGTCCAGCTCCGGCACAGACCCGCTTTTTATCGGATGGCCCGGGCCTCCGTGTTCCCGGCTTCCCTCGGACTAACATTGTCAAAGGTCAACGCCATCAGCCGCTGCCGCTCGCTCGCTGCTGCCGCCCAGCAGGCTGCCGCCTCTGGTCCCGCCGCTCGCATGACTGAGTACTTCAAGTCCTCGACCACCGCCACTCGCAACACCGTTGCCGCCGTCTTCGGCAGGATCGTCAGCGAGTGCGGCAGCACCACTTCAGGTGTCTCTCGCCAGTACTGCACTGACATTTACCCCGCCTGCTCTTCTGGTGTCATCGCCTACACCGTGTAAGTTTTCAAACGCTTTTCTTTTGAATGTGGTGACTAATTCGGAACTCCAGCCCCGGCCAGAGCTACATGGTCAACTGCCCTCTGTTCTTCACGATGACCGCATCGTCCAGCACTTGCCACGCACAGGACCAGAAGAACACTGTAAGATTGAGTGTTTGATCTCGGCAGATGTTGTGATACTAATCAGCGGCTAGATCCTTCATGAGATGACCCATCTGACTCAGATCGCTGGCACTACTGACTACGGCGGATACGGCTACAACTGTAAGTCCTGTTCTTCTTCTCGCTCTGGCTTTTCCGGACTCAAATCAGAGTCTTTGCCTTTTCGGCACCAATTCCTCATCCCACTGCCTCACCTATCCCTTGAAACAGCTATCGATATCGAGCAAAACACAACAAAACTCTCATCGGAGAACAATGACTAATATTGTTTCAGTTGTTCGCTCTTTGAGTGCCGCGCAGAACATCCGCCACGCGGACACGTACACGCTGTTTGCCCAATGTAAGTTGTTTGATGCGACTACCTAGATTCCCTGGCGTGGAACAGCTGCTAACATGTCAACTCAGCCATCTTCGCCGGTTGCTAAGCGTATCGCCCCAGCGTTAAGAGGGATTTGTCTCAGACATTGAATGAATGTAGTCTTGAGCTCATGACGTGTAGAAGATTTCATCTTCACTAATGCTTTTTTCTGATTGATGATAATCTGGCATGGTCGGGCCAGTCGAATTTGACACCGACATAGATTGAGACACATTGAGGACTTAATTGATCATGTCTCCATCAGGTCCACTTAACAAATACAAATACCCTCACGATGTGAGAATGGTCCGCAGTGAGCTGAGAAGAGACATCGTCTCTTCGATCAAAGAATCCCGCATCGTGAGGCATTTGAGACCCGGCGGCGTCAAAAGCACAAGCCCCAACATCAAGGTATTTCATAAAGCCCTGTCCCAGGTTATGTGGTATACGCGTTCATCCCACCCAAAATTCAACATGAGATGTGTTCAGGGTCCAAGTCTCACGACGTGGGGAGGGCGGATAGCGCACAAGCCGAGCGAAGTCCAAGCTTCTTCTAGAAGCACTGAGGCGGGAAGCCCCTGCTGCGAAGAGACGCAATAAATGTGTCAAATATGAACAAATTCAGACCGCACAAAATGTGGTGTCCAACAAGCTTATACGGGCGATCAAACCCGGCGCGCGGATCATGAGTATCGGGAGGGGAGGGGGGAAGCAGGCTATACGCATCGTCCTATGAATATCACCGCGGATCAATTCAGTCCCTTCTGGGGACTTTCAGCGATTTTTGGAGGGGTTTTCGATGTGCGTACTGGTCGGATTTGTTTCGTGCCGGTCAACTTGCCTTCCCACATCGTGACTCGCTCTTGACTCGGAGAATGGGGGACACACTCCCTCCGGCTATGCGGCTTTGGGAATACCCGACTTCAGCACCCGGGAGCTCGGCCGACTGCAGTGTGCCGCGTCGCATAGTTGATGTAACCGTCAAATTGAATCAAAAAGAAGAGAGAAAGGCGTGAAGACTTGAAGATGGAACCACCTTCCGATTATGCAACAATCAATTGTCAGTCATTCCCGGGGGGGGCTCAAGTTGTCGGTGAGGGACCTCACACCGACGGATCCGCAAATTCCAATCTGAGACATGGGACGCGAATAATTTCCCGAGCCTGACAGGAGGGCCGCGTCCGTACCACGCCGGACACAACTCTGGTACGGCGAATTGGCAGTCGAAATGAGTGTCGGAGGGCGTTCATTGTCACCCACACCAGCAGACCGCTAGCTGCATTTTCTCTCAACTCGTCCGAACGATGTCCATCTCTCTTCACAAGGACAGGTCCGGACCTCCTCTCTCACGTTGAAGTCTCGCAGGCACAAGCAGGGTTCTCGTCGATAACACATGAGAAGAAAACGTGAGCCGATAACGAGCAGCGGTACGCATTAGGTTGCGATCGACAATGCTATGTCATAGCGACGACCCAGCTTCTGTCACGGCTCTGCAAGTGTCAACCCTGAAAAAGATGACCGCCGCCAGGGACCGGGGTGGGATGTCACCGATTTGACGTGTTGCGTCACGTCAGCTGGACGGATCGCCCTCTGGCGCCGTTTCAACGCCTGTGCTCAGCCTCAGTTGTCAGTTTGTTGTGTGTGTGGGTTTGCAACACAGGATACGGCGTGAGCGATGAGAACGTGGAGATAAAGCACGACGACGAGTTGAGCTGGAGAATCGACAATGAACTCCAGCAAGCGAATGGGTTTGGAAAATTTCTGGTTCCGTAAATATGTACTGACTGGAAGAACGGGGAAAGCGTCCCACCCACCCCCCCCCCCCTTCAGTCGTCAAAAAAAAGGTAAATACACAATTTCGCTGCCCAACCAAACAACGCGGTGATAATGTACAAGGAGGCTTAATTTTGTGTTATTTTCGCCCAGTTGGTGTTATGTTCTGGCAAAACCGCTTCCCTCCAGGAATTTCCCGTGCCCCCCCCCAAGTGAACTCCGTTTGTCTTCTCAATACCGGATGAGCTTCGTTGTTGTTCACCCGACGGGATGGGTGGTCCTAGAAGATCTCTCTCGTCCTGATCGAAGCCGTGCTTGGCTTTCCTCGACGAGCCGTCGGGTGGATGTGAGATGCGTGTGTGCGCCGCCCAACAAAAGGGAAGGGGTTTACGTGGCTTGCTTGGAAGCCGAGTCGAGGGTGTTTTGTTCCGGCCCCTGAACCGGCGAGGTCCGTATCTTCGAAGGGCCTCTGTCGTGCCTCTTTTGTTGGGCGAAGGGAGGGGGTGAAGGTGTGTGGCGTGGCGGTTGTAGGTGGTAGTAGGTAGTTTCGGTAATGACGGTGATGTTATTGTTGCGCACTTTTTATTCCTCTCTCAAATCGAAGCGTCGTCCTCTGCTGTCAAGAGTTCTCTCGAGTTCATCTCCGTCGTCGGATGGGGGTGTTGAGGGGACCAATCCGTGGGTGGGGGTTTCTGCCTCTTTTGTCTTTTCTGTTTTCAAAAACTCTTCTTTCCAATTCCTAAATCACCGCTAAGGAAACCGACGCGGCGGTGGCGGCGATAGTCCCTGCACAGGTGCGGCCTCGAGGTCCAAGTGAGACCCTGAGTGGCGGCCGCTGCCGTCGTGCTCGAAGTCCAAACTCTTCCCCGACTGCGAGCCGTTCGTGAGATCTGGCGCCTCGCTGCCGGAGAGCGGCCACATGTCGGGCAGCGGGGCGGTCGGCGGCCGGGGCTTGTAGTCGGAGTCTGACGGGTTGCTGGTCGGGTCCTTCCAGTAGAAGTCGCTGGTGGGTTCCTCGGGGATCTCGCGGAGGGCGATGCGCTCGTTACCCTGCTTGTCGAGGCCGGCCGAGGCCGGGCCGTTGCCGACCATGGTGCCGGAGATGCGCTTGCCGCTGCTCATCTTGGAGCCGAAGGTCGTGCGGCCGTCGGCGGTCGACTCGAGCTTCTTGGAGGTGAGGGAGGTGTGGATCTCGCGCAGGATCGGGCGCAGAATCGGAATGCACTGCACGATGATGGTGCCGGTAATTTCGGAAGAGTACCAAATTTGGGACATGCCGTTGCGGTCTGATGAGCGCGGATGGTGTGAGTGAGAGTCCAGATGAACATGAGGTCTGTGATATCGCGCGACTTACAGATGTACCAAGGGTCACGGTCGTTGCCGTCATCCTTCCAGCTCACGCGGATGGCCGAAACAATGGCGACGCTGTGAGACGTGTTGTTAGTTGACTGCCGGCACGACGTCGCTGTCGGTCGTCTCATATGGCTGGACTCACATCATTCCCAGACTCATGGTGATGCAAAGGCCGACTTTTTCGGCGCGTCTCATCTCCAGCGTCCGGGTGATGAGCCACGGGAAGCTCGCAAAGATGAAATCCATGATGATGTTGTAAACTGGAGTGAGAACGCTCAGTCAGCCGCCGCTTCTCATCTCATTCCACCCAATCTCATCTCATCCAATGGGCGCGCAAAAACTCACCATTTCCACCCTCCTTAAAGTCGTCGCGGAACGTCTTGTCGATGCAAAAGTCAAGGCGGTAGTCGCCCTGGTAGCTGGACTTTCCGCAGAGCTTGGCCCACTGGAAGATGACCTTGAGGATCATCCACACGTTCATGGTGAAGATACAGAACCACAGGACCCATCGCTGCCACTGGTTGCTCATGCGGAGCAGCGTCACGCCGAACGCCGTCTTGGTCCAGGCCTGCCCGATCAAAGTGCCGCATGACGAGATGTTGATGAGGATGTGCATGCGGTCATCCCACTTCTTGGTCGAGTCCTCGAGGACGTAGCCGGTCGCGAACTCGTATACAATCAAAATGTTGTTTGCTAGTAGAATCGACTGCAGAGGGTAACCACGTGTTAGACCGAGTACAAAGGTTGCACATCTGCCGCTGAAGACATTTGACGTGATTGCGGTGTGGCGTTCCGTCAACATCCGAGACACAAACTTACCCAGGATACTACAAGAATGTAATCATCGTACCACAGCCCGTGTCGTCTCGTAACCTTGCACCAGAGTCGCAGGGCAAGAAAAACGGTCGCGCCGGCAAAAAGCGACCAAAGGCCGGCGTTGAGCTCGACGAAGGGGTTGACAAAGGTGTGGACGGAGTCGTCGTGGTTCCTCGCCGTGGAACTCATCGTCACATTCTGGGCCGGGCGCGGGCCGCTTAATCGAATAGCAAAGTTGTCGAATAGGGCGGTCGATCGAGCGTAGCGGTACGGTACGGCGGGCGGCACGGAAGACGGGGAAAAAGAGAGTTGCGAGGGTTGAAGATGGGGGAGCGCGGGTAGTGGCTAAAAGAGGGAGAAACAAAAGACGAACCAAAAGAATGCAAAAGCGACCAGGCGCGCGGGATACAGGGAAGTGAGAGGCGGAAAAAAAAAAGGTAAATAGAAATGAGCGACTAAGAGTGACCGTAACTTGCAGGAAAAGAGAGATGAGGAGAAAGTGGGAGTGCGGCACGGAGTATGGGAAGGGAAACCCGGTTCAAGCCTAGCCCAACAACAACCTTTCCCTCTCACTATCGGACAACTATCTCGCCCTGCTAGCAATCTGCACGAGCAAGGAAAAGGAAAAAGCAACGACAAGCCCAGCCAGCGCGGAGGAATCAAGGCACAAGGACGGGACGGGGGGGGGGGGGGGGGGGGGGGGGGGGGGGGGGGGGATGCACAGCAGAAGAGGGCGGACAAGAGCAGAGCCAACAACATGAGATTCTAGACTTAGCGGACCCCGCGAAAGGCGACGACTCCTGGAATTATATGAAAGAGCCGGGGTCACAGACATTAGTGCGCAGCTCTTCTCCACCAACATACGCGGTGATTGGGCCGTATAAGTGAGGTGTTTCTCGTCTGCGTAGAAGTGCGAACGGTACTTTGTGCGTCGGGTGTTGCCAAGGAACGCTTATGCAGTCACCATCGATGGGAAGTGATGGGATGGGGCATGGGTTCAGTAAGTCCATCCCCATCCCGATCCCACATCCCACGCCCACACACACCACACATCACATTTCGGAGGGCAGGGCACCAGTCGGGCAGGTGTGTGTGGTGTCACACACACTTTAGTGTACAGCGGAAGTTCTCGAATCCACTGATGACAGACTACCGTAGCCCAGCCCCGATCCCGTCGACTGAAGAGTTGGCATGAGGCTTGTGAGGACTGGGCTGTGCTACCCGACGACGTTCTCAGCGCGGCGAGGCTGTGGTGCTACTCACTGAAACTGGGTTGTTACAGAGAGCGAAATTCCATGTTTGTTCCCGTAGCTGGCGGACCGTTCATGACTAGCAGCGGTACCGACTCGTGTCGGTGTCAGTGAGGGCGACACGACGGGCTGTGCACTTGGTGCAGTCTCCAGAGTCTTGGGAGCGTTTCTGCCCGCAATCAACTCAGGGGATTGCACTGGTCGAACCGCACCAACGGCTACGGCAGAGAGAGGAGGAGGAGGAGGAGGAGGAGAAGGGCGAAGGGAAAGAATTGTTTGACTTGAGGTTTCAATACTCGTGGCCTTGGCGTCACCATTTCTGGAGTCTTGGTCCGTCCCAGGCGATTCCCCGCTCTCCAAACATGGATCTCCGAGTGCGCCGTCGACTCATGTTGGGCGATTTAGATGAGACATGCAAAAGCCCATGTCCCATGTCCCGGGGAGCGCAGAGCAATCCGCAAGCCCACAGGCCCTCCGCTCCGTTATAGTGTATCCCGGCAGATCGTTTCTCTTTGAGCCCCGTATTAGCGGGCTTCTGAGGGATTCGACGGGATTGGGTCTGCCTGGCGGATCCTGCGCCCATGCCATGCCATGCAGCGTACGGCCTGTTTCCGCGAGGGCGCCCAGTGGCATCACCTTGTTGGTGTTCCCAGAATGCACGTAAGGTGCATCGTGAACCCGGACGTGGGAATGGAGAGAGTGCGAGAGAGGGGGCCAAAGAGAGGCGAGATAGATGGACCAGGGAGGGATCCTCGAAGGGACAGGGATTTCAGTTGATTGAAGTGTGGCGTAGACAACCATTTTTGGGGTAGCATTCTGGCTTCCTCTTTTTCGTCGTCCTTCTCGCCATGGCCTCCGTATCGTATCCCGTATAGTATAGGGGGCTGACTTGATTCTCCTATACGTGGTACAATTTTCCCACTTCCCGGGTCTAACCTCAAACCGTGCGGCCACGTGGAAACAGCACCTGGCCAGCTGAGGTGGTATTAGTTGCGTGAGAGAAGGAGGCGAATGAACCGAACCATAGTATACACTAGAGTCATCCCTACGGAAGCCTCTGGTTGTTCCAGAACTGGAATCCGCCTCGGCTCCAGCTTCTCGTTATTGTCACCGTCACGTCGACGATGGGTATCGTATCCGTACCACTACCGCCAGCGTCACACTGTCACAGCCCCGTCACCGCTCGCGGCGTGGTGTTGCACCCGCCCAGCGCCGACGACGACAGCGACAGCGACAACGACGTTGTCGTCTCCCGTCGCCAATCGTCGCTTCTTTTTGGCTTTCGACGGCTGTCAAAATCGTCCGCGCGCCGTCCCATCGCGTTGCTTTTTTGATTGACACTTTCGATGCCACAAGCCCGCGGCAACGGGAACACCCCCCCTCCCGTTCCCCTTGTCATCGGACCTTGGATCTTTTCTTATTCCACGATCAGCAGGTTTCGACTCCAAACTCGACCGCCCGTACGTCAACTCGACGTCGCAGCCCCATGATTCGGCCGAACGTTGACCGTTTTTTCTTATCCGTAAGGGGGGGTCGGTCTCGATGGCAGTTCGGCGGCGGGGTCGGACATTTTGGTGACATGTGTCGCCCGCCAAGTGGGACGGCCGCAAGTGTCAGGAGGGAAAAAGAGGAGAAACAAATCGGAATTTTTTTTCGTGCGCTTCTTATTTCTTGTTTCTTCGTGGCGCCCTTTTTCCTCCCGGTGCCTTTGGCGGCATTTGGGCGGCGACGGCGTTCTGGGCCCCGACCGGGCGCCGGACTCAGTCCGCGTGGCAGCAAGATTTCATATAAATTCAATTTGTTCACCTACCCTCAGAAGCGGGCCCTCGCGACGGATGGGGGAGTGCTCGGCCACTCCCAGCTGATCTTGGCTTCCCAGTAACTGAATCGTGAGAAGGGGGAACGTTGCAAAGAGACGGAGCTGCTTCCTCAGGAGGCAGAAGGGTCGCGGCTCGAATGGGTCGGCTTGTCAACAGCAAACATCCAAAACTCTCTATCTCCTTCCCTCTTTCGACCTTGGAGGGGAACTTCAGTCCCAGCACGACTTTGTTTGTCCAAAAGGATGGACCAACAGATGGAAACCTGAACTCCCAACCACGTGTGAGTGCGAAGGGAAAGGAGGGGGCCGCCGATGAGGAAGCGGGAAAACGGGAAAACGGGAAAACGGGGAATACAGCCCAGACCTAAGCGGAATAGCGTGTGGAGCACTCTTTTTCGGCTGGCAAAAAAAAAAAAACTGGTCCACGATGTTTCGGCTTCGCGAGATTTCCAGGAGTATGGATGCCGGGACGGAGATGATGGACGCCCAACCGCCGGGAACGCAACGCGCCAACGGACACGGTGGAAAGCATGGAAACTGTGGCTCCTGTGGCTCCTGTGGCTCCTGTGACGCCACGCGATGGCCCTACGCCCCAAATTACCCTATAACACAGCATATAACTGCCTAGGATAGACGATTCCCTCTCTTCCTTCTCGGTCGACCTTCTCCTCGGTACCGAGACCGAGGTTGTACGGCTACGCCGGTCTGCCACTCTGCCAATCTGCTAGCTCACCCGCCACCCGCACGCGTGCAACGATAGGCGAGAGTAAAGGGAAGAGTAGTGGCTCGTGACGGTTCGTCACCCTGTGACGCAACTTGCCAAGGGGGCGCGTGAAGGGGCACAACGCGGGTTTTGTAAGTGCTCGGAGATGCCTGCCCAAAAGGCGCGTAGTCTCCGGGCGAGATGTAGCCGTCCGCCTGGTTGGAGGGAGCCTCTGAAGCGATGGGGGAAGCCTTTTTATTACTAGTGCCATACAGAACACCTTGGCTTCCTTTGCGGGTAAGCTGGAGAATGAGCTTATGTCTCCTAGCTCGCCGTCTTGGCCGTCGCTATCTCCCCGGGGAAGACTAACGGCCCTCTCGCCGGTCAAGGGAATACCAGCCGCGCGCTAGCCAGCCACTGTGGCTTCATCGCAGACGACGGTCTCACCGGGTGACCGGGGTCCATGGCCTGCCAAGACTCCTCGCGTGCAAGACTCCGAGGTCGCTATCAGTTATGCGGCGGTGCTGTCCGACTCTGCTCGTCTCGAGGAGTCCAGCTGCTCGTTGGCGCGTCTCTCACCCTTCGTGGGTCAAGAAGGCGTGATCTTGCACCAGACTTGTAGCACAGTCTAAGATTTAGCGTCAAGTCTGGGACGTGAACTGGAGAGGGTGTGCTACTCGACCAAAGAGACACTGCCGTCCAAGTGCCGGCGCAAGATTTTCACCAAGTAAAGATTGGTAAGACCTAGCCCACTGAGGCCATCGTCACGCGGTCCCGTTCGGATATCTGCATGTGGTGCGGATATCCGTACGTGCTGCGGAGGTGAACTCGTTGGTGTGGTGTTGTGTTGGGTCGCTGGCGGCAAACACTCTTCCGCCAATAGGCAGAGGACTCGGCGAGCAAGAGCGGAGAGTGAGTCCGGCCACATTATCAAGGAATCGAGGGGCCGGGGGTCGTAGTGGTGTGCCGGAACGGACCTGACCCCCGTGCGGGGTTGTCAGGACGATCGCTTGGAGGCTGACAGCTAGACGGAGATTACGTCGTCTTTGACTGTATACGAACTCCAGGCACCAACCGGTGAGGACGATGCTCTCATAACTCGCAGTCTGACGCGTGAGTCGTTGCTACACTGGGAAGGAGAAATAAAAGCCTAGCTAAATAGAAAGAAAACAAGATACATCAATATCAGTATACTCTTCATCCCTATCACATATTAATACCTTGTTTCTCGGGCTGTCGTCCTATTGTACTTCAATATTCAAAGACTCCTGGCATGAAGGAACTTGGGCATCAACCTGTATTGTGACGCGAATTAACCACATGACGTAGAAGCCTCTCAGATAGTGCTGAGACTCTTAAAACCGGTGCTTGCCTCACCAATCCCGTTACCTTCGAGGGTTTGACAGTGTACTCTTCAGCAGCCTTGGTAATGGTTGCAACCTCGTCATCAATCTGCTGGCCTGCACGGAGCCGCCAACGGCTTTTCTGGAGTTCTTAACCTGTCTGCTTCTCGTCTGCTCTTTAAGACTCTACATGTACAATTATGGTTCCGAAAGCCAGACTCATAGCTGAGTTGGTGTGGTCAAAGCTAAACCACACCACGTCATGATCATGAAGACGATCTCCGAGCCTCCGAATCAACAGCCGGATGATCTAGCCTGAGGGTCTTTTTACCAACTTTATAACTTGCGTATTTCGGTTTTATTTCATCATGTCTTGGTCGGACAAACAAGTCATTGGAGAGGTACGCGTCACTTGGCAACACGAGATACCATTAAGGATTTCAGATTGCATTTGAATTAATACCGGAACATTCTCGCGTAGCTTGAACACAAAATAGCAACGTTTCAAGCTTCATAACTCGGCACCAGAGTCAACAACTTAGCTCCGTTTCTTGCAGACGTCATTGTGTGAAGTCTTTGCTTCGAGACATGTTTGTTGTACTTCACAAAGACGAACGTTTCAATGCCAGTCAGTCCGGCGATCCAGTTGAAGCCCTACGATCGCCCCTCAAGCACTCTGGAAACCTCAGTCGAGCCTGTAGCCCAACTGAAGGAGGGAACGGCCCCCGATTGCACCGAGACATGCACTGAGCCATGCACTAAGACACGAGTCTCTCTTGTTGTCCTGCTTCCGGGTTTTTGAACCACAGCAAAAACGAGCGAATCTGATGATGTTGCATGTTACCAAACTTCATAAACTTGAATAGGTAATGTGAAACACCGGGTGGGTTTGATGCTGGTTTACGGCACGGGCTCCAAATGTTACTGAACAAGTATTGGAGTGTTAAAAGAAAATTCACAATTTGGAGATTATTGGACATTAAAGCTTCCTGAATATATGCGCTCTAAAGTTAGGAGAACCAGCATGTTACGACCCGCTTTGCAAGGATAACAGTTGGCCGACCCACTTGCGCGTCGGGCGGCTATGACATGATATTTGTAT
>WIGN01000631.1:0-13550 GCA_014235955.1 Colletotrichum sojae
ATTAGTTCGTAGTTTTTTTTTATAAACGTATCATTCTTATTTAAGTTTTTTTTTTTAGAAAAGTATAGCTAATTATAACTATATTATTAGAAAATTTATAAGTATCTTAACTAATTATAGTAACGAGGATATTAGTAGTATAGTATTACTAAAAAGAAGTTCTATAAACTTTATAAATCTATTAACTTTCTTTTTATCCTCGTTTTTCAAGTTATTTACAAGGGTTTTTAATCTTACTATTTAACTTCAAGGCTTTTTATGTTATTTTTCTCATATTTTGAATTTTATATTAATATGAAGTAGATATTATAATGTAGCGTAAATTGTGTTGAAATCCGTGTTTTTTCCCTCGCCGTTGACGGAGGTGGTGGGGAAAAGGAAAAAAAAAAAAAGGTAACAGGGAGCAAGGTTTATCTGTCAAGGTCGCCAACGAACGGTACTTTGGCACTAGTAACTTCCAAGTAACGGTAATACGCTGCCTGCGCATCTTGCATCTCCAATACTATACCCACACGGACACGACACACCACACACACGAAGACACACGCACACATATCGGCGGCTCCTCTCAGTCACCTGTCAAACTGAGGATTCGGCGCGTGTCGGAGCTGCAAACGGAGTCCACCGATCGAATCCATTCTCGAAGCGTGTTTTCTGGCTACCACCAGCAACCCATAACCAGACAACCAGGCAGGCGCCCGCACTCCCAGTGGCCGACGTTCGGCGATTCTTCTCCCAGACACGGCTGGGATTCCCGGCCGGTCCTCTTATTACGGCGGGCTCAATTGATTGTGTGTGCTGGGTATTTCCCTCTCGCCATTGGGATTTCTCTCCCGCGCGCTGACTCTTTTCCTCTCTGTCTGAGGTCTCATCCCACCCCCTACCCCCACCCCTCCCCTGTCTCTCTCTCTCTTTCTTCTCTGGTTGGTGCCTTCACCTCCGCACCATCCAACTGCGGAGCTGACGGACTTGGAGACTGCGGCATCCCAGCCATCACGTCAGGAATACAGCTTCCAGTGAGCACTCGGCGGCAAGATCCGCAACGCAAAGAGACATGGACAGTCACTTTTCACTTGGGCAGCTGTTCTGCTTTGTTGCCCGAAGAAGCCTGGCTCGGCTTGCCGCTTGACTGCTAATGTTGGGTCCGTCTCGCTCGGGCTCGGGCCGAAGTGTGTCGTCCTGCGATCAGACCCGTGGGTCGAGAGAGAGTGCGAGACGGCTACTAGCTCTACGAGAAGATGGCGTTTGGGTTCCATGGCCCTGTATGCCTTCTTAAGAACTCACCACGAACCCTCACCTCGGTAAGACCGACTGTTTACACACGACCGTACCCAGTGGGCGCTCCCCGACTCCATGTGCCTTCTGCAGAAGCCTGCGATCCCTCCCGATTGCTCGGGATCGGCAACTATTGAAGAGTACAGAGATCGATGGAAGTCCACAGACACAACCTAGGGCTGGGCAAGAAGGGGCTTCCCGTCGTGAGACATGGGCACCAACAAGACGATGTGCCGTATCTCGTACCTGCCGACCTACTCAATACGTCTCTGACTTTTCCACACCTCACGAAAAGAGCATGAGCGCCGCGTAAGGGCGATAGGGGGCGTACCCTCCCTCGCTCCCTGTAGCAAGTCGCGTTGTCCAGTCTATTACGGATACTGACAGCATGATTTCCGACTTTGACGAAATTGGCTGGCAGTGACAATCGACAGCCACAGCCACAGACTAAGCCCGAGCTATGCGCGAACCGTCGCCTCTCCCAAGCCTGGGAAAAGCAGGCAGACCCAAA
Organism: Colletotrichum sojae; assembly: GCA_014235955.1. Taxonomy (NCBI): domain Eukaryota; kingdom Fungi; phylum Ascomycota; class Sordariomycetes; order Glomerellales; family Glomerellaceae; genus Colletotrichum; species Colletotrichum sojae. The sequence continues at coordinate 1,787 of WIGN01000631.1, forward strand.
CCGAGGTACCAAGGTCGTAGTGTAGTGTACACCACACTACACACTGCCCGACCTGCCTGCGGCCAGATCTGCGACCACCGCCCGGGCTGGTGGGTTCAAACACACGGGATTAGGCGCGGCCAGCCAAGCCAAGGCGCACGTTTTCCCTGATTTGCAATGCGCTCCACAGCTTCCACCACATTATTGCACACCACGCACCAACGCCCACAGACGACGCCGGCCAGGCCCGTACCTAAGGCACCCTGCCTACCCGGGCCCAACGGGGGAGGGCGGCAGGCCATGACCAGGGGGAGGAGTAGGGGCAGGCACGCGGAACACGGGACACGGGACGTAAGCGGACGGGCAGAAATATGTGAAGAGTCTGGGTACCACCACTACGACAGGGGCATGCGAACTGTTGATTGCAACAGGATACCTCGTCTCGCGATGCGCTTGCGCAGAAGCTGACGATGAATCTCGTTACGTGACGATGTTACCTTCCTCGCCCTCAGCCTGGTGGTGTGTACCTGTTCCGTGCGCCGCATGCCGCGCCGCCCGCAGAAGCGGCACATACAAAACATCACATCGTCAAACTAGACCCAACGTTGACTGTCAAGTTGGACACGGTGCATTTGATTTGATAGGTGTTAACGTCGTCTTCCTTTCGCTTTCCCCATCTTGGCCCTTCCTTTCTTAATAAAGGGAACCGATCCGCGTACGTACACCGCCCCTGGACTCTCTCTACTAACTTGTCTGCCGCTACACTTCCTAAACCCACCACGCGCACCAACAGCAAACGCACGAAGGAGGCGCGCTGCGCGTTCAGCTGCCCCCCGAAAGACGTTGAGCCAGGTAGCCTGTTTCGAATCAGCTTGGTCCGGACCGTCATCGCCCTCGTTTGCTCACTGGCCCATCGCCAGTCAATCAGTGTTGCGTCTGTTTCCTTTCGGGGGCGTGTTGCCCGCCTCGAATACGACTCGACACGACTCCACGCTTCAGTCCAGGCGTGCTTTGGTCCCGGAGTGCTTAGCGCAGCCCAACGATCAAGCCCGCCGACGGCTGATAGCAGGCCGACTCCGATTTCACAGGGCTCACCCGCACCGCACCGCCCAAGATGACCAGGTTAATCAATTTGCGCGGGTCGAATCACTCCGTATGTAGCATCAGCCGGCAGCGACGGACGCGCGCCCAAAAGCCATAAGGGGCCGGACGGGCTTCGGCTCCAACCTCAGCCGCCCGTCTGCGGGATCACGACGCGCTGTGGGTGGCTTGGTCGGGGCGCTGGGGGCTGTTGCTGGTGATACACTTCGTCCAGTGCCAGCCTCGAGGCAGTCCGGCAATCGCTCTCAGAAGCAGCCCGCCAGCCAGCCGCAGGTACATGCCAGTCGTCTCTTTGTTCCCTACTTGTTTCTGCATTGTTGCCGCAACCCCGGTCCCCGGTCCCTCTTTGTCACGAGGCCGTCCGAATCCAACGATGCTGTGCGCACCGGGGCCATACCATGACGAAGTCGAGCCGAGACGGGGAATCACCCGCCGCCGTCCTTTCAGGGGCCCGGGGCGCTCTGGCACGCGCGAGGCGGAAGCGACGATCAGCACGCAAACCGCCCGGGGCGCCAGGGCAAGCCAGGAAGCAAGCAGCAGTACGGATAGTAGCGCGCATCACCAAGGTGCCATGGGCTCGTGCAAATGAGCCGGGTCGGTCTAGGGCTAACAAACACAAACACGAAGAGAGGGATAACGTCGCGAAGGGCAACAAACAAGCAAGCAGAGGACATCAGGAACAAGCAGAGCAGGGGGACAGAGGGTGACGGGATGGGAAAGGATGGGATGGGATGGGATGGACGACGACGGGATGTGGTTTGGAACCAACAACACACGACACCCAACCCAACCCCAAAGTCCCAACTGCGCGCAGGCCACATCCACTTTGGCGCATGTCAAGCGATGGTTTTGCAGACGTCGCCGCAGGACGCGCAGTTGCGGTTGCGGACCAGAACCTATCTTGGGCACGTTGCTCGCACCCATGCTGTCACTCGGCCCTGTTATGGGTTTCGTTTATCCCTTTGTCTTTGTTTCCCTCTGTCTCTTACGCGCTCTCTCCCATGATGGAGGGTTTCTGTCATTTGTGTCACCATCCCGACGGTTACCGTCGTTGTGTTTGCCGATGCCGCCGACTCGAGGCCCATTTCTGCGGGATACGCATCACCGGAGCAGGCACAGTACGGGTTGAAGTGGAGTTTTCGAACCCTTTATAAGCACCGTACCTCACAGGTGTGACCAGCCAGGCTTGGCTGGTTACCTCGTCCTTGTGGCTCCGTCAACAAGAAGACGGGCTTGGAAGAGGGCAGAGTCGTGTCGATGCAAGGTACAGCATGACCAGGAAAGCCACCCAAATCGCTACCACCCAGGAGATGGGTTCTTGAGCGGGAACTTGGAAGCAGGCCATCGAAAAAGCACAAAACCAAGGGGCTACCTACACCATAGCAGAGGGAAGGGGAGGGATGTTCCCACCTCCAATAAACTCACCCATTGGGCCATTGGCGGCGCGACATCATCCGCCCGCTCTGCCATTCCCGCTGCTCCACACCTCGTTAGGGGCCAGGGGGCGTCTGGGAGCGCTGAAGGGGGGTGGGGTGGGGTGTGGTGGAGGGTGTAGAGGGTGTAGAGGGTGTGCCAGGCGCCCGGCTCCATCTGGCAAAGCGTGCATGTGCAGGACCAGGACAAGACCTACACTAGTTGGAGCAGGTGCCAGGAGCGCAGCAACAGACAACAGCAGCAGTAGGGAATAAGAGGAACAGTGGAGGTACGTAGAGAGTAAGTACACTACACTAGGTACTGGCTCATGTACCTACCTACCTACCTTGGCAGCGTGCCTGTCTAGATGGTGTGCGCGGCGCGCGTGGGCGGGACGGGCAGAGCAGGGCAGGAGCCTGGTACAGTTTGGAAAGAGCGGAGCACGATGTACCTCTTACAGCAGCAATACATAGTACCTTCCAGACATCGATTTTCCCCTCCGATGGTCCGCCTTTCTGGACCTTCCCTGGGTAAGTAGTGTACCGTCCTACCAACGCAGTACCTGATGTACCATATGGGCAGGCAATCAGCTGGGAGATAATAATAAGAGATAATAAGGTAGATATATATACCTACCTAGGTTGGTAGGTAGGTTGGTAGGCAGGTAAGTAGGCAGATAGATAGGCACCCTACCCGAGATATAAATACTTGACGTGAAAATACTAGATGCCCAGGCAGGGGAAAATAGATATCGTCCATGGATTGCGCCTTCTGTAATCGTAGACTTCCTACCTACCTACCTACAAAGTACCCATCTACGAACCTGCTTAACTACCTGACTGGAAACATATGTCGTACCGACCTTACCACGGCACCTACCGTATCGCAACGGTCGGCAGCGGCGGCGTGTCTGAGTACCGCGAGCCTCCCGGTTCCTCCATCTTTCGCAGCCCGCCCCAAGGACCAAGGTTCACTTCCCTTCTGGCCCTTCTCGCACCGCACCGCACCGCACCGCACCGCATGGCATGGCATGGCATGGCATCGCACCCTTACACTTACCCACCCCCCCTGGGCCGGGGCCACACACACACACACACACACCACACGCACGCACGCCTTCCCCTGCTCCAGCTGGTCCTGCTCCTGCTCCTGCCCTGCTAGCCTCTGCCCTGTCCTGGGTACCGCACCTGGCCCCAGTGCCGTACTTTCCTAGTACCGCACCGTACCGCGTACCGCACCGCACCGCACCGCACCTTGCCTTCCTAGCATTCGCCTACTTTTAGTGCTGCTTCCTTTCTCTTCTAACATCTTTTGGCGCATCCTCCCCTCTCACCCCCAGCGCCCTTTCCTCCTTCCACTCCACCACCCGTTGACCAGACCTGGGCCCGCGACCTACCTTAACATTACATTACCCGCCTTGCCTGCCAGGTCTGCATTTTACTTCCGACTTCCACTCCTACCTACCTTCCCTCCCTCTGCCTGGCCTAACCTGCCTTACCTTCCTTACCTTACCTTACCTCACCTCCTTCGCCTTTATCTGGTCTTGCTTTCTACCTGCCGACCGACCAGTAACAGCAACATCTTGTCTCCCGCCGAGATTCGTAGCTTCTACCAGAAACCACTACCACCACTCCCGCCGCCGCCGCCACCACCACCACCACGACAACCACAACCACGACAACCACAACCACGACAACCACAACCACGACAACCACAACCACCATTACCACTGGGGGTTTCCTGTCGCCGAGGGTCGGGAAGGACGAGAGAGAGAGAGAGACAGAGAGAGAGAGAAAGAGGAGAGCGGAGAGCGGAGAGCGGAGTGCGAGATTGATAGGCAGGGAAGGAAACGTAATCGATCTTCCAGTCTCTCTCTCAACTCACCAACTTCAACCACCCACCCACCGACAGCTGCGGCTGACCGTCAACTTCTCATCCGGATCGCTTCCATTCCTCGACACCCGAGACCGACGCCCACCGCTTCGGTCGCACGCCGCTTCGTCATCCGTCATCGTTGGAAAGGTCGGATCATTCTCGATACCGCTTCTTGAAATTAATCATTCCAGCTGCGCGGCCCTCGAGTCTGCATCCTCGACTCGCTGCGCTGCATTCGCGCGCCGCGCCGCGCTGCTCCGCTTTATCATTTTTTTTATCCCGTTGCGTGCGCCTTCCACCATCTCTGACGGCTTACACGGCAATCCCCTCTGACGTACAACTACCGTCCCGCCGCGGTCTTTGCGCGTGCATCTTGGAGTCGCCGACTGACTGACCGCGCAATTCTCCGCCACAGTCTGCTTGGTCATGATTCTTGTCCTTTCTGCGCCTGACCGCGTCTCTCTCATAGCAGGCTTTCACGGATAGCATACTGGCTCGTCACCTTCGGGCACACCTTTGGGGTCGCAAACACTCCCCTTCACCATACTCCCATCGGTCTTCCTTTGCCGCCACCACCATCACCACCACTACTACTACTACTACCATTCTATCAGTACAACTCAACCAAAGTGCAGGTTCCAGCCGCGGCGTCCTGGTAGAGTCCCCGCAACCAGAGCATGGCAGAGGAGCAAGGACGAGGGCCGCCTTCCATACACAGAGAAGACCCGTCTATCCACCAGCGAGACGACGAAGCGCGTCAGAGGCTTCCTCCCGTGGGAGCTTCCGAAGACCCCAGATATCCCGACGACAGAGGCCAGAGACCAAACATGGCCGCTCCAGTAACTCTCCCGTCCATTCAAGACCCTCACGGCGGCTACGGCCAGGCCCCCTACCCCCCAAGGCCATACCCGCCTCATCCCGATCCTCGAGGGGATCCCCGCGCCGACCCGCGCGCCAGCAGCTACAATGCCTCGCCCAACTCCGTGAACGGCTATCCCCCCCCGCAGCCGGGCGCCCATCCGCCTCAACTGCCGCCGCTGCAAGCTCCTGACCCGAGGTCTCCAACTTATCCACCACCAGATGCGAGAGACGACTACTACCGGCGAAGCCAGCCGCCTCCACCGCATTACGGCGACCCCTACTATCAGGACTATCACGGCCGCCAAGGACATCCGCCCCCGGGTCGGTATGGTGACTACCCTCCGCAAGCGCTCGGTGGCCCTAGATACGATTACCCTCCCGGCACTCCTGGCGCACCGCGGTACGATTACGGCCAAGGCGCGCCTCCTTTGCAACAGGCAGCGCCGAGGCAGCGTACTTCGATCGCGTGCCGATATTGCCGCAAGAGAAAGGTGGGCGATGGGTTCTCTCTACGGGCTCCGTTTCGAGGCTGACTTAATTTCAAGATTCGATGTAGCGGTTACCAGAGTGCCCCTGGAGGCAAGTGCGTAAACTGCAGTAGGATGAACCAGGAATGCATCTTCCAGCCCGTATCTTCCTCGAGCTCGACGGCCTTCGTTCCCGTCTCAGCGATCCAGGGTGGCGTCCCCCCAGGCACGCCGCTCTATGGCGCTTACGGCCAGCCCTTGCCTCCCAGCTCGTTGGGCGCGCCTCCACCCCAGGGTTACGCGCCTCCGCCAGGAAATGGGTACTACCCACAACCTTTGCCGTCGCCGACAGGTGCCTACTCGCCGTACGATGCGCAGCGCTCGGGAAGGCGACGTCCAAGGGGCTCGGACGAGGGCGACGAACTGCGACCTCCGCCACCCGACCCCGGTTCGGCTGATGATCCTCGCCGACGGTCTCCGGCCTCGAGCTCCAACCACAGCAGCCCGGGCTACATGGGCTACCAGCCCGCCGCCCCTGGAGCGTACGACCCGAGAGCGCCTCCGGCACGACACAGCCCTGGTCAGCCGCCATCGGTAGCTCCCCCAGGGACTGGAGACGAACGCGCTGCGGCAGCAACTCAGCGGCAGAGCAACTCCTCGACCCCCGCCGCAACCTCGAGCTCGGTCATGAGCCTGAACAATTTGGTCGATGGGCCGACTCCCAACGACATTGACAGGAACATGCTGGGACGGTTGAACCGAGGACCGGCACCCAGGAAGTGAAGCGGCATACGTATGGGAGAAATGGAGTAGAGGGCACGCCAGTTTCACCCACCTTTCAGTCGTCCCCGGCGCGAAAGAACGAATCAGTAGTCTTCTACCTAACCTCGCTTCGAAGACTAGGAATAAGACGACATCGGAAGAGAACTCCTCTCTTTCCCGCTTTGCAGATGGCGAGCGCGGCCGAATTCTTTCACCACCAGGGGCGACGAGGAATTGTATATGCTCCAGTCTGGAACTGATCATCGGCACGAACTCTTTTTTTTTTCCCTCTTTTTTTTTGGCATGAGCTCGGAGCGAATGGGAGGTGGTTTTGCTTCTACAAAAGGAGACGCATGAGCACAGATTTCCGGGAGACAACTACCTTCACCAGCCAAACGGTTCTGGCATCGTCTTGATTGATTTCTTCTGGTGTTTGGGGGAGGGGGGAAAGGCAAATGGCGGGAGGTATTTTGCTTGATTGAGCAGGGGCACAGGGATCCTTATTTTCTCTTTAACTATTTTCCCCCTCCCTGATTTCTTTTCGTGCAGTCATTCCCCGACGGAAAGGAAGTTTTAAGATTGGTCTGCCTCACGGCATACGTCTGTTGTTGATTTTTCTCCTCTCCTCTATCACGTGTCTCTTTTTACTCGGTTGTTATTGCACCATTTTCTGCGAGCAGTCATGATCATTCGCAAACCATCTGTTACCCCAAAATCAGGAAACTATTACGATATGAAATCGCGCAAGCGATAGGGTCGGGCGGCAAAGATATCACTCCTGCGATGTACTCATTCTATTTTGATGTGGTCTTCTCACTCCTACTCTTTTGTTTTCCGTGTTGCTTTCTAGCATGCCGAATAGCCCCGCGTGGGCTTTAAAATACTGCGCTCTTCTGGCCTCGCTTTCTGTTGTTCTTTTCCCTTGACCGTCTATTCATCATGTTTCCCGAGACCATGCAAACAACCACCATTGGGAGTAATGTGAGTGTGGGTGGCAGGGTTCGGGGGACAAGACGAAGGACAAAAGATGTAATGGGATGGATGATGATGGTCGCATTTAGCATACATACCTCGTTACGGAACAATTTTAATTCCATCGCCGTCGTGGTTGGCGTCGTCACGATCAAGCCGAGCTGGGACTTTCACGTTCGTTCACAATCAGTCCGACATCACCTCGTCTTCGCTGTTCTGCCTATTTTCCCATCGGGGACATGTACCTTGTGTGTGTCCCCGGTTGTGCCAACGGCCCGATATGGGAGCCGAGATGGGGGACGGGAAGCAAGCAGTGGCACTTTGGTGCGAGTGTGCGCGTACTATATATGGTATGTGTTTGGCAGCTCATCCTAATAAGCGGATGAGTCCAACCAGGGTTTGGGGGCCAACCTATGCCGTCAAAGTTCCGGGAACTGCCCGCTTTCTCGACCTAGCTGGCCGTTGGCCGTGCCGTCTTAGCGGGCATGTCAGCAAGCTCCCCTTTTATATCCTGCTTCCCGGTCTCAGTTGGCAGACCCAGTGGCACCGGTAGTACTACTAACAGGACTGTTTTACTTCTATTCGCTTTATATTTCCCCTCCTCTCACCGTCTTTCGGGAGGGGTGTGGACCTGCGCATGCCTTTGCCCACGTTCTTTCCGTTGCTCTTTTTGGTTTTTTTGGGTTGTTTTTTTTAGCAGAAAAAAAGAAAGAAAAAAAAAGAGCAGAACAAGAGAGGGAGCTACACATAGCACACGCCCATCCATCCATCACCCTCCCCTGTCCTGTTGACCCCTTCAGTCAATAACCGGCGACGAGGTTACTTTGTATGGTATGGTAAGACAATCCAGCAACCGAATCCGACTCTGAAGGGCGGGAAGCAAAGGCAGGAAAAATAACAACAATAACGGCCCCAAAAGGGAAAGGTAAGGGAGGGGGGAAGAGGGGAAGGGGGGAGCGGGAAGGGGAAGGGGATGACTCAGGGGACTCGGACAAAGAACAGTCAATGGTGCCAGTAGCACCAAAACTGCCAATTCAGAACAAAGACGCAGCGTGGACAAAGAATCAAAGATCATCAGATCAATCATCACACAAGGGAGACAGAGATCCGAGGGTGGGAAACGATAGACAAAGCGGAGGAATTAGAAGAGAGCCAGTTTGGGGGGGGGGGGGGGGGGGGGGAGGAAAAAAAAAAAAAAGAAGTCATCTGGATCTGCACAGTTCAAATTTTACTGGCCCACATAAAATTAACGCCTATTGTTCCACCCTCTGTGTGTAGTATTGAAAGACGGCATCCGTACGCAGATGTGTGGCGTTGTTCTTTGTTGTGAGATCGGGGTCGTGCCAGGGGGACGGCACGATACCCTTCTCTTGACCATAGACAGGCATGTACTATTACATAGTATGGTAGTTCGAGGCGAGCTGGGTCAAGGTCGGTACTTTGGGCGAGGACAAGGCTCGAGTGGCCACTTGGGACCGGAGAGAAGGAGAGGGACGGCTACAGTTCCCTGACGCTAGCCGCATTTCTGCTCTCCGCCGAGGGGGGAGTGGGCAACGGGCGGTTTGAGTGAGCCAGAGAGAGAGCGTAGCTCGGGCCTCGGAGCCCCTCTCCGCCGTCAACGCTCCTGGGCATTCAGAATTGGGTTGACCCTGGTTACTAGAGCGCGAGAGCACGCCAAGGCAAGGGGGGTTAGCAGGAGAGGGAGGGAAGTAGGAGAGGGGAGGGGGAGTACGGATACCAACCCAGAGAAGGCTCTGGCAGCCGTGGACGGCTTTGAGCACTGTGGCCCAAGGAACCGACCAAGTATACTCAAGTCACGCCCATACCTGCAGGAGCGCAACGTTCGCTCACCCACATGGCTCAACGCGACAAGAGCGGAGGACCGCTCGGGATGGACAAAGGCAGCCGCAACTGCGACGAACGAACCCTTCCAGCCTTGAGGAAGTTTCCAAATGTGACTGCTGCGACAAGCAGACAGAGCGAGAGCAGCCTTTGGCGATCAAAAGACAAGAGGGTGAAGAGAAGAGTACCAGGAGCGGAGGCCGTGCGAACCATTTAAGCGCGGTGTGTCTGGTTCTAGTCCAGTAGTCGGCCAAGAGTAAGCGGCGTTTTTTCTGCTACCAAGTCTGTGCTTGATAGATCCAGCAGGTTAGACTAAGGTTAGTGTGCACCTAGGACGGAAGTGCTCGGACATGAGATGCTTGGTCCATGTGTCTGCGATTGTATACGCTTCCACAGGATAGGCGGCAGGCAGTCTCCCAAACACACGGCCACGCGCAGTAGTATTCCCAACTCTTTGCAGATAGCGCTAGGCAACTTGGGACTGTCGGGCTTGCGCAACAGTGGGCGGGGGGGCGCGACCACGACCCTCTTACGTGCGGACGCACAGAGGTAGGAAAAATGCTGTGCCGAGGAGTCCTGGGAGGGAGAGATAGAAGGGGGTAGGGGATGCTCTTCGGCCACATTGTCCGTTGAAACCCTGCGGACTCGAATCCATGTAGGTATCCAGGCGTTCTGTTATCTCTTATTGACGCGGTTAAGGTTTTGAAGAGCAGCCTCTGAAAAGAGGAATGCTTATTTCACAGCTAGGGACAGGCCTTTTAATAGTCCAGTCTTGACTTCCTCTCGCAGCAACCTTCTAGGCGAACTATCCTTTGTATCATTCTTATTCCCCCTCCAGGCGATCATCAGGTGGGAATGCGAGGTCGTGTGATTGTTTGCCGCAAAACGGGGAGAGCGTCGAGGACTGCTCTCTTGTCTTTTCCAGCTCGAGCCTAGGATGGCAGCTTCTATGTCGACGGCAAGACAGGAAAGACGCGGGGTACCAACGCTGGATTGGAAGACATCTGGACACCGGACCCTTCGTACACCCGGCACCCCCAATGATTGCGGCGCGATGATGGGTCTTTTCAGCTGGAAGCCAGGAGGGAGAGGAAGCAAGTCTGAGACAGACGCGCTATCAGGCGCTACGGAACGGGCTTGACGGGATGGCCTGGCTTTGCTGCCTAGCGCTAGCTCACAAGAATTGCAACTGCCACTTACTGTCTTCCTTCCGGTAAAGGGGGTTTGCCTGGCGATGATGGAGCTCGATATCTGATGGAGCGGAGTTGGAAGTGCGGGTAGCGGAGGTCGAGGAGATATCGTACGCCTGCGACCACGTGTGGAAAAGGGGATGGCGAGAGGGGAATAAGGGGGAAAGCAGTGGGACTGGGTACCGTCATGAACCGAGAACCTTTTTACCTTCATGAGAGCCGATCAGTTCATACCATACCCCGCGGTGTACAGAGTGTGACTCAATCTCATCAATATCTTCACATGCCCGGTTTACGGGTCGAGGAGGACGGGCGTGCAGCCAAGAAGAGGGGACACGAGATGCTATCGGCCAAAGAGAGTACACTCTGGCGTACAGCAACATCACGGAACAAATTGCCTTCATGAGAGTCGATATACGTACGTATGGGCTCCTTCTCCCCGATTTGCCGGTTGAGTCAGGAATGGTGCGTCTCCTCCAGACACGATGAGGTACAGTGAAAGATGTCAGTTTGGGTTACGTTTCTGTGTTCCGCAGCCGAGTTTTGCCTGGACCGATTTGGAAAACGTTCGCTACTCTCAACATCATGCTATTGTGGTCCACCCAGGTGTCAATCTGTCAAAAACGTGCCGTCGGTAGTGCGCCGTTTGCCCTAGAAGATTTCGTCCCGGCACTGGTGCCTCGACGACGACATGACGGGTGGATCAGGGGTTGCGTGGGCGAGTGCCTGTTCACTATCCCCTTCTCCGGAGAAAAGATTTCATCAAGTATTGAACAGGAGGTCACGGCAGTGTCGTGGTCACCAGGCCATCAGAGACGGCTTGGTTCCCAACCGAGACGAAGGACAGGGGAGACTTGGGCTTGGGGAATACGAACCCAACGCTTGGATGGCGGATAACTGGAGGAGGGGAAGACGACTTGGAGGGGGCGTGGAAAAGGGGCCAGGGCGGGATGATGAACGAAGGGATGGAATGAGGCTTGCGGACTGAGAACGGCGGCGCTATGATTTTACGTCCTCCATGCCATTGCTCAGGGAAGTTAGCTTTAGGAGCAGATAAGTACCGGAACCGCGCCAAGTAGTTGACAAAAGCGGATGGATGGAAAAGTGCAGATAGATTCGCGGGGGAAACAGGGAAGCTTGTCGTAGCAGCCGCTATAGAGCGCAGCAGCATTTCTTGGCTGCTGATGGTATAGTCAACTGGGTTGCCCCTGACTGCGCTTGGCCTTACTTCTTGGGATTGGATGGGCTAGCCACCTACCCATCGGCTTACGAAGACCAGAGCTTATCTTCAGGTTCAACTTG
>WIGN01000632.1:0-13459 GCA_014235955.1 Colletotrichum sojae
CAATCAAATCTTCCGGACAGCTGAGGGTCTAAGGCACCTCGCCCAACATAGATAGACTCAGCCCCGAGAACTACCCAAGACTCGGAGGCTACAGTGACCCCCGGTCCCCTATCTGGTGGCAGCTAACCTAGCCTTAGAAGGACTATCAGTCTTCATTGATGCTTTTATGCTCGTTATTGTTGCTGATGCTGTCGTCTGTCACTGTCGTCGCTATCGTCTGCCACTGTTCTTGCTAATGTTTACCAGATACCAAAGAGGAGGTTTCCTCCAGGAAGGGTTGACTGACACTGAATAGGGGACCGGGGGCCACCATATAGCACACCTCAAGACTCGGACTAGCGACTGATCGGCAAGGCACCACAGTGTCTGCGTCTAGTGACAGGGCTGTGACAGCCTGATCAAAGTCCCCTTCGGGGTGCGGGAAGTACTTGAGGAACATGCAGCGTCCCACGACGCTAGAAAAGCTTAACATCGTCGGACCAGCTGCCTAAGTACCTATCGAGAAACGTATTGTGGGTCTATGGAAGATTGTCTATGTGTATATCTCATGTCCCTGATTTCGAGGTGGCGGATCCGTCGATCTGGCCCAGCTAACAAAGATAGTTACTGCGATATTTGCGTCTTCTCGTCTCCGGACCGTGCTGAAACAATTTAGTGCAGTATCGGAGGCCTCGATGTTCAATAAATACGATTGAATTAAGGCTTCTCTTCGGTTGGAAAAGACGTCTAAATCACTCCGGGCCATACCCACTCAATGGCCGCAATAGCCGGTGTTAGAATCATGACACGCAATCATCGTCTGAACCCATTGCTTAGCCGTGTGGGTGGGGAGTTTGGTGACGATAGAGTCATCGTCCGTTTCTGTGCGGACACTTCATTACTCAGTATGCCTGGTCGTGTAGTCGCTCCAACGCAATGAAGTTTCATGTCGGAAACTTATGTCGGAGAATAAGACGGTCAAGCGTCTTCATACACCTTTCATTTGACTGCCGCACTGGAAAGTATTTCCAACGGAGTCGCATCCTACAGCTATGACACCGGCAGCAGATAGCATGTGTGATCATTAGGTAAATGAATGAGCATTGAGCCTATAATCACAGGGATAAAGACGGCAGCCAGTATTACCCCACAACGCATCTTTCGAGACAGTGAATAGATGGATTCGATATCTAAAAGAAGAATGTAAGTCTACCTCATTTCAATCAGAATCATCATCAAAACCCGAATTGTCATCAGAAATCTCCCAATCTGCCCAAGCATCATCATCAGACTCTGAATAGTAGCAGCATGATTATCCCAATCTGTTGAAAAATCACATAAGTGGGGCGATTATTCGACCGAGGGTACGCAAGGCCGGCCTATGAACCTATCTATATCTTCAACACTTTCATCCCAATCATAGAAATAGTCATCTTCGAAATCATCGTCAAAATCACCATATCGGGCGTCCAAAGCTTCCCAAAGTGGGAGAAATATCGCCGCCGTTTGCTCTGCTTCTTCCGTGGGAGAAACCCCCCGGACTGAAGGAAACATCTCCCTGTGTACCGAGAACGTCTTGCGGTCCATGTCGATCATGGCCTTTCCGAACGCTTCTTTCAGCTTCTGATCCTGGGGCCTGTGCAGTCGCGTCTCCAGGAACCGCCAGTCGCTACGCATGTCTTGAGCGAGTGTGTTCCAGTTGCCATGCCAGATGTACATTTTGAATTGATCGTCATCCCTGTCACCATGTAGATGGTCCCGAAGAACACGGAGAAGGTTGTCGACAACTTCGATGAGGAAGAAGTCCTGGCAGAAAAGCTCCGCCAATTTTCTGTAGCCGCGGGTTACCGGGGAAGGCGGCTTCGTGGAGGTTGACGGAGCACGCTCCAGCACGGGTCGCGTCACCACTTGTGTTGCTGAAGTTTCTCTTCAATGACAGCGGAATAAATCTCAGACCATGTCGGATTCTTCCTGCAGAATATGGTATGGTGGTTGGCTTCGTCGGAAGTCCCTCCTTCGCCGTAAAAGCTGTGGAGCACAATTTTTAAGTTCTCCCTTGGGCAGTTTAGGTACCTCAAGATGTAGTGCTCCCTGAAAATCCGGCGCAAGTCCGCGATGAGGTCCGCGTACTTGCTCTGGTCTCTGAAACAGGCGGCGAGGTCGTATTCATGGATCGTGACCATCATGCGACATTCAGATAGGGAGACAGCCCCATCCCCGCTAACCGCCTTGAGGCCTTTCGTGCCCCAATCTTTGAGCATCGCTGCCGTCTCTTTCGTCAGGGGACACAGGTGGCCGCTGGCTCTGTCCAGTTTGAGCGTGTCACTCCCCACCTTGACGGCGTGGGTGAAAAGCTGGAAATCAGTGTGGGATTCGGTAGCTGACATGTTTGTTTTGTCGAAGATACGAATGTAATTCTCCCGAGCGTTGTTTGCTAACCGGCTTTGGCGTGCGAGCTTGAAAAGTTCTGCCTGAATGCGTTCTATATGCACACTGGAAAAGTTTAGAGCCTTCAAGATCAGAGAGAGAGCAGAGCGCTATTTTTATACACCTACCTGATTTGGGGCATCGGAGATACCACCATAGTAAGAAGGTTAAGGACGTAGTGGATTTTATGGAACTTTAGTATCCATCCGCAGAGCACATTTGTGACTTCAGCAAAATAGCCCTCTAGAGTATGCAGCCACGTACATAGAGTAAATACGCACGTATACACAATGTTGCATTACTTACATAAGCTGGACAAAGCAGAGTGCTTCCGAGAAGGGGCGCGACTGGAATGGAAGAAGGGGAACCTTATGTGTTGAAGCCCGATGCCTGATGCATAACCTTTCAGGCTTCTGAAGCAACCGGGCTCAGTGCCAGTTGCCCTGAGGCAAGACTATGCGACGGCGGCGACGACGATAGCGTCGAAACTAAAGTGTACGACGAGGACGAAGATAGTAGCAACGATGACATCGACTAGCTACATCATCAGAAATAGAGACCCGGGAGCTGGTTGTTTTGCCAGTTGTGTCTATTAACCATCGAAAGTTCCGCCCTTGGGCGCTCAGATACTGTTGGTTTCTTTTCACCAAAGGGATAATTGCTGCATGCAGCGTAATTGGGGGCGGTAACCAGCCTAACGGGGGGCACTTCAATTCAATCGTAAAAAGTGTCTAAGGAGGCTATTCGGACCTGGCTCCGCGCGGTGGGCTAAGTGGTCCCTTGGCCGGATGGGCCCCGGGAGCCCGGAGCCTTGGTTCCGGACTGCGCCTTGTGGTTGGCCCGTTGAGCGAGCCAATAGGCGGTACGGGCTAATCCCCTACCGCCATATTCCGACAGATACAAAAGACCGGAGGATCAAGAAAACGCGTGAGCCAAGCGATGCAAATCAACGGCCCAGAGCAGAAGACCAAACCAGCCAAAACCAGAGAGAATTTACCGCCTCCAGTCCCTCCGCCAGACTCCAGGACCAGAAGTCCATGTACCTTCAACTCCTATCACGAAACCTGTTAGACGGGTATTTTCAACTGCTAAGTCGTGTACTCACGTAGCAATGACACCTTGGGGTACACCCATGGCCAAGTAGGTCTCAATGGCCTCCTTGTAGATAGGCCATATGTCTTTGGCGCAGAGATTGATGTACTGAAGCTTGCTCAAGTCGGCGTTGTCATCAATGATGGTCGCTGAATTTCCAGCCACGGCAGGGCTGTTCGAGTCGACGCTGTGCTTGATCGAGTCGCACAGCCGAGTCCTCAAGCAGAACACAACCCACTCCGTGTTGGCGCGTCCGATTCGCTCGCGCTCCGCTGCGTCCCAATCTTGGGAGCACTTGCCGTGGGTACTGCCCGTAGTGATGCCGGGAAGCTTGTCGTACTCGATGTTGTGATCGAACTTCGTGCCGAACATCGTGCCATTCTCATCGCACAATGGGAACCACAAGTTGCGACCACGAAAATCCGGTTGTATCTTTTTGTACACCGGGGCGCCCGCTCGTCTGTGTTCCGGGACTGTTGGCTCAGCCTCGCCGGGCTTGCGTTTCTTGGATGGAGGGGCATCGCGAGTGAGCGTTCCGAATTTGACCATGCCGACCGTGGCGGATCGGGGACGAGCATTGGCGGCCTGGCTGATCGTCGTGTTGGTGTCCCATCCACCGAATACAAGGTCCCAGATACGCTCTCGGGCCGCGTCAAAGCCGGCCTGGGTGTCGATCTCGGCCAAGGCTCTGTTGTTCTTGTAGAGGGGCTCAATCCAGGTATCTGCGATCTTCTTCTGCTCGGTCGTGAGCTGCAAGAACGAAGACAAGTTCAGAGCCGAGGATTTCTCAGCACCCTCGGCGAGCTCGTGGTGGGTATCCGGGGTCAGAGACATTCTGTGTTCTAGAGTGAGTCGTTAGTGAGCCGAACGTCGCGAGCTGCCTTGACCATTTTGCGAGGAAGTATCGGCGCACCTAGGAAAGAGTGATGGTATTTGTGATGGTGCTAATGGTGCAAAGATGGAGAGGAGGTAGTGAGTAGTGCTTTCCTCGAGGAAGTTTTCGTCGAGATGGAGGGTGCGTGGAGGAAAGTGGCCACAGAACCTGAGGTGAAGAAGGGAAGAGGTGGTAGGGCCTCAGGATTGGGAGAACTACTTGGGGAAATCGCTTTCAGTATTAGGAGTAGGGCACGCACAAAAGAAAATGAGGGAGGAAAAAGAGGAAAAAAGAACCCAGTGATAGTTTCCAAAGGAAGGAGCAGGTTCAACCACCTAAGAGGAAAGAGCCCTACTTAGGAAGGCAATTAAGGAAGGTACCACCTGAAAACTGTGGGAACAGGATTTTACAAGAGGAAAAAGAGCAAGAGCAACGAGGCAGCAATGAAAGCTGCGTGGTAATGCAGTCAGAGACATATTAGTTCATATTACCTACCTAGGTACCAGCCCGTCATCTCGTCTGACCCTCTTGGTCCTGGGGACGGCCTGAGAGTCTCCATGGGGTTTCCACGGACGGTCCAAGGACGGCCCTTAGGAGACTGGTTGATTTTTAATTATGCTGATAGAAAACGTTTTGTCTGAGCCCCCCTCGGCTGCCTTGCCAGTCGGTTAGCCACATGGCTCTTTGTCCGTGATGACATTTGCTTTCCTCTTGGCCACGTGTAATGAGGCAAACCGCCATGTCTATCCTAGTCTTTAAGACACGATACCGCAAAATTGCTACTACTTCCGTGTTCGAGCCCGCGGGAAATCCGTCTTGAGTCTAATGGTTCCGAGAAGGCAACGCTATGGCCGGCTACCCACCTGTGCGATATAGCTGGGAGGCTGAGAAGAAGGGATATGCTCAGTCGACAGTAGTGGACATGATCATATTTATTTTCGGAGTTACACGGTTTCTCAGAAAACAGTGTAGCGCTGGATGCGGATGTTGTCCAGTTGGTGTCTAATAGAATGATGTTGTGTTGGCACTGATGCTTATTACGTAAGGCAAGGTATGCCGGGTTTCCCGCACCTGCGCACGACAATTGGAGAAATGTGGGTCCATTCGCCGCTTGCCGTTTATCCTTACCTCACCTCAGGCACCTCCCAGTCGTTTACATCACAATAGCGATCGCGGCCGCCCCCGGGACCTTCGCACAGAAACGAAGCCATGCGCACAGCACCGACGCGAACCGAATCGTGGTGCTTCAGATATGGCGACTAGACTATCGAAAGCGCCATTTATTTGTGGCCGCTGCCTCCGATCGACCAGTCGCATCGGCACTCCACACCGCGCGCCTGTCCGACCCTACTCCTCCGACCGAGCCTTCGATGCAGCCGGTGCTGCGTCGTCCGCGTCCAAGCAGGATGCTCCGCCGAAAGAGAAAGGCGCGATGTCGCGCAGGCTCGAAGAGGCCACTGAGGAGGCACTCCTGACAGGCGGTCGCGCCGGCCGGCGAGCCATCGAAGACGCCGGGTTCGACCAAGAGCTCAAGGAGAAGCTTCTCGACAAGGTCCAGACTGCGCAGTTCCGGTCCGAGTATGCATCTGCCTTTGCTGAGTCCGAGATGCCCAACGCGGCGGGCGAGGGCACCCGCACGATGGCCGCCGCGCAGCCCTGGACCGGCCAGGAATCGACTTCCGATACCGTCCTGCGCATGCTCAACGACGCAAAGAAGCCCCTCAAGCCCGAGTTGCGGGGCCAGTACCAGATTCCGCCCGTCGACATGCGGATGCGAAGGGAGCCGAAGGTCGGCGCCGGACAACGCGCCGCCAACGCTCGGGACCGCGCCTCCACATACACGGGTATGGGCATGAAGGACGTCAAGGGGTTGAGCGACGAGGAGCGGGAGGCGATGCGGAAGGAGTTCCGGGAACGGTTCTCGCCCGGTGCCAGGTCTATGCCGAGCACCATATCCGGGCTTGCGTCGCTAGCCAACGAGAGGATCGAGAACGCCATTGCGAGAGGCCAGTTCAAGAACATACCCCGCGGCAAGGGAGTCGAACGAGATGCAAGGGCAGACAACCCCTTCATCGACACGACGGAGTACATAATGAATAAGATGATCAAGAGGCAGGACATCGTCCCGCCATGGATCGAGAAGCAGCAGGAGCTCTCGAAAGCCGCCGGGGTGTTCCGGGCCAGGCTGCGGAACGACTGGACGAGGCACGTGGCGCGGATGATTTCCTCTGAGGGCGGAAGCCTGGAGGAGCGAGTACGACGCGCCGAGGACTATGCGCGATCCGAGGCCCTGCACAACCCCCGCAAGCGGAACGTCGAGACCATCTCGGTGCCGACGAATTCAACCGACGACGTCGTCATGGTCAAGATACGCCAGCAAGCGGAGGCCGATGCGGAGCAGCTATCTGCCGAGGCAGAGCCAGAGGCGCCTGCAGCTTTACCACCGCCGTTTCGCGATGCGGACTGGATCGAAGGGGAGCACTCGTACCTGAAGCTCTCGATCGACAACCTCAATGCCATAACCCGGTCTTACAACCTCATGGCCCCAGACCTTGCAAAGAAGCCATACTTCTCGCTCGAGCGCGAGCTCGCAGCTTGTTATGCCGACGTTGCGCCTCTGGTTCCGCAAGCCATCAGAGACAGGGCGACTAAGCCTGTGAAGCCGATGTTTGATTCGGCTGGAGCTGGGAGCGCCGCCATCTTTGATCGGTTCGGCAAGGAGGGTAAGACGGCCAAGATTTATGATTCGAGGGCACCCCACTATGGTTTCAAGGAGATGTGGAAAGATCTTTGGAGTTGAACGCCTTTGTAGGGTCTTGAATGCAGTTGCCTCCTTGGCGGCCACAAACATTGCCTGAATGAGCAATCGGCAAAACGGCCGAGGCTCGATTTGCAAACTAGGGTAGGTGCCACGATACACAGCTCATGGTGAAAGTTTGTTGTCATGAGGGTCACTGTGCCTGACAGCGGCTTCCCTCGAAATCACAAGTACCCAGACTAGTATTATTTAACGTCACATATCTCCTCTTCCTCCTTCTTGCTTGCTCTACCTATCTTATGTACGCACCGTCGTATCAACACCACCTTTGTCTTATGACCATGGATATCTACGCCGAGGCACGCAGCCGCATTTTGTGAGTGGGATTGCCGTCCCAGAACCAGATACTCAACGACATCATCCAGACTGCTCAAGACTTGGGCCGGCTGTCTAACTACACCTTCAATCTGGGTTTGCCCATGCTGCTCAACCCACTGAATCGCCTTTACCATGCCGCGAGACACCGGTGGAGGCTGATACTATCAGCGCTGACTTTACAGCTCAGATTCGCGGCCTCCTTGGCGCTCTGGAGTCATCTCAAGTCTTGGACGCTCAAGCCGCTGCGGATGGCAAGCCGTCCATGCTGGAGAAGAACCTCGCCCTGACCATCAAGATTCAGCGCCAGTCTTTCGACCGCTACATCAAGTGTCTACACCGGTCGTACCCCACTTACACCCTCTCGCTGACGGTATTTCCCGCCAATCTGCCACT
Source organism: Colletotrichum sojae (assembly GCA_014235955.1). NCBI lineage: Eukaryota > Fungi > Ascomycota > Sordariomycetes > Glomerellales > Glomerellaceae > Colletotrichum > Colletotrichum sojae. The sequence continues at coordinate 7,902 of WIGN01000632.1, forward strand.
TCTGCCAGGCGTGACAAAGCTTCGACTGTTCTCGGCTTCCAACGACGCCGCCGCCATCCGTTTTCACGACGTCCGCCCTATCTGGCTACGCGTGCCGCTTGAGCTGCTATCGCGTTTCCCTGACCTCCAGGAGCTGGACTGTCCGTGGCTCTGGGAGCGTCTCCCGATTCCCTTCAAGGCACCCTCTCTGCGCCACTACACGCAGCAGTGGGCGGCACTATTGCGAGACAATCGGCGTCAGTTCGGCAATGCAGTCGAGAAGCTGCAGGGTCAGATACCCGCGTCTCTGGCCAAGGCACGCCTCTGGTTCTGGCGGCCGAGTCTTCTACCGGAAGAGGACCAGGGCGAGCCGCTGCCCGACCTCCTCTGGCCCCTCGGTGAAGACTCCATATCCCTCGGCCTGTGCACTCTCGCGTCATACCTCGAGGAGCTGAACCTGCGCGCCTTCCTGATGCCCCACATATTCAACCCGGCGGTGCCGTGGACGCGCATGAGGCGCCTGCGCATCGAGTTCCACCCTTGCCAGCCCGAAGGCGACTGGTACTTTACCGGGCCTTTTGGCGAGAACCCGTGTGCCGAGAGCCCGAAAAGTCGCGGCTTTTGGATCCAACTCGAGGATTATCCCAGCCACGCCTCGCGGGAGGAAGGCGCTATCGTGGACGACGAGTTCCTGACCAAAAGCGAAGACCTGGATGGAAGCGACCGCGAGCCCGACATGTTCCGCACGGAGCCGCTGACCGAAGGGATCCAGTCGCTTCTGGTGGCTTTCGCCCAAGCACTCAGCAACATGCCCGCTCTGGAAGAGGCGGAGCTTTTTGCGTATCTCACATGGAAGCCGTCCGAGAAGAGGAAGATCGATTACGTGGAAGATCCGCCTACGACGAGGGCGTCCATCGATGGGAGTTGAAATACACGCCTGCAAAGGTGGGTCGCAAGGGCTTGCTCGAGTGGCAAGTCGGATCGTGGAGGCCCTAGGCACGTGTCACGAAGTTGTTCGAAGAGTTTGGGGGTAGCGATGACCTCGATGTCATCTGGAAGCCGTTCGAGTTTATGGATATGAGACCTGAGGGAGATCAGGATGATTACATTTAGGCCGCAAGCTACTTGGACCGGTATGGAGATGATCACGATAATTTGGATCTCTAGACTTGAACCCGTGAGTAAACTAGGTGAAATCGTACAGAATAACAGGGTGAAAACGCTCCCTTCAAGTCAAACGGATCCTGTCAAGCCAGCAGCAACCGCAACACCTCTCTCATGGCAGCACATCATCGACAGCCCTTGGTCTTGGGCGACGGCCACCGGCCCCACACCAACGGCGAACAGGTGGGGCCGGGCCGTCCGTGGTTACCACAAGGTACCTAGGTAGGTAGGTACCTTACAGAAAATCTAACGTCCCCGAATGCTCTCGGACAGAACGCGGCAGACTGCGCGACACAGATATGACTCGGCTACTACTACTCGGTGGCCGTTTCTTGGCCAGGTTGGGGAGTCGTGTGTGCCTTTCGTTGAAAGAAAGCTGCCCACTGTCTCACTCGATGCTACATGAACAACCCTAACATAGGGAGGCTGGCTCTGTTTGCAAGGTCTTTTTACCTAGAACAAAAGTCGAGTTTTGAATGTTTGAACCTACTCCATGCTTCTTTGTGATTTCTCTTGGTCTCCTCAACTTTAATTTCAGTCGCAGGCAAGACCACCACAACTTGTGTACATGGCAAACTTCGGTCGGCAACATGCAATAAACCTCTCCAGCTCAATCTAGCGAGTAGGATATCCTTCCGACCTTCCGGATTTTGGCTTGGGACGGTCCCGGCGGTCATCCGAGGCCAGAGGGTCAGCTTGGAGCCAAGACGATCCTCGAATTACTAGCGTGCGCCCCTTTCCAGCTACGTCTACCGGCCTCTCCAAGCCACATTATGCAAACGGCCTGAGCATCGTGGAGAAGCCTGCCTCAAACTCCAATTCAAGGCTCACAACGAGGAGATCTTCTGGCTCGAGTATAGTCCGCCTTTTCTTCAGAGGGGAAAGATGACCAAGAGATTCCCATGCCCTCGTGTTCATCAGTGGGGGATGAACCCAGCCTAAACCGACACGGGGAGCTTTGCCACACAAAGCTGAAAATTTGGTTCATTAGCTCTCGAAGATATCTATCCTCGCAGGTTTACTTTGGTGTGCCTAACCGCCTGATAGGTCCTGCGTTCCACACGAGGGAAGCAGCGTTTTATAAGACGTTTCGACCCCAGGTTTCCAACGTCCATCTCACTGCGCTCGTTTCCGCAGTATATCATCAGCCGAGTCGACCAATAAAAAAAAAACATGATGCTTTTCAAGGTCTCTCTTCTATCCGCTGTTGTCGTTCTCGGCCACTTCGCCCACGCTTCCGAAAACGTCACCCCCTTCAACGAAGGCGCCCGACTGGCATCCCTCTTCCCGCCAGGCGCAGAATCCTCCCTGGCGGACATCAGTCTCGCCGCTGCCGTCTCTTGCGACGTCGGCAAGAAAGCATGCAACAACAAGTGCACACCCTTCTCCGGCAACTGCTGCCTCCAAGGAGGGTACTGCGAGTCCGGCAACTACTGCATCGCAACAGGGTGCTGCCCAATCGGGAGAACCTGCTCCGGCTCGGTTCGTGAATGTGCTTCCGGGAAGGTCGACTGCAACGACGGGTGCATGCCCGCCGGCGCCGTATGCTGCTCTGGCGGCGGGTACTGCGACGCCGGTGAAGTTTGCTCACAAAACGAGACGTGCAGAAAGCCCGGCAGTAGCGGACAGTGTAACCCCGGAAGGGTCGTCTGCGGAACTGGCTGCATGCCCGCCGGCAGCGTGTGCTGCGCCAACGGCAGGTACTGCGATGCTGGTGCGACCTGTCAACCGAATGGGTGCTGCCCGTTTGGGAAGGTATGCTGCCCGTATGGCAGATACTGCGACGCTGGGGAAGTGTGTACAGAGAACCGCACTTGTTGAAAGAGCGGAGGACGAGTGAGTAGTAGCAGCCGCGACACCGGTGGTGCTGATCGCAGCACGACGTCTAACCGACCGTCGAGGACTGCTTCTCCTGTTTTGCCAACAACGACGTCGCTCAGGGATCTGTCTCGCCCGACGCAGACGCGGGTTTCGACGAGGACTTCGTCTACAACTTCACCGAGAACGTCGTCCACGACATCGTCCACGACATCGTCCACATCGACTCGGATCCGAGCCGCTGGTGCGACCCAGACGCCCACCAATTCGCCGGCAATCGGAGTGTCCGACGGGACGCCAATACCGGCAACCCCGGCGTCAGCAACAGTGACCCTGTTTAGCAACAGTGGCAATTCAGTTGCGCTTGGATGGCGGGGCAGGCCGTCCGGCATGTTTCTGGCAGTGATGGCGGCGGTTGTCTGGGGTGTTGCTATTCTGTTATGGTGAACTTTGGCCGAGTAGTGCTTTCCTTCTAGAAGGGCCGGTATTCATCGAGATCTGTTTCGGAAGTTGGCTTCGTTGTTCAACTCGGTTGCCCTTGGAAACCCCACCATAATGCTAGAAGAAGGCAACAAGAAGGCACTGACCTGATGTGATGTTGCTTTGAGGCTCAGATCAAGTAGGGACAAATGAGTGAGTGTTACATGGATAATTGTTCATACCCATCTATCCTGCGAAAGGTAACCATTACCGCCCGTGGTCCTTCCACATTCGACAGATATTCGCCTTCATTGGTCAAGCCTCGTGATAACTTTCGAGGTGACTGTTGACTGCCTAACTCACCAGGTCTTCTTGGCAGGCAGGAACAGAGTTCCGCTCCTTCTAGGATAGCACCACAGATTCCTGGTTGTTATTGTAGGTCGGACCTTAATTTGAAGTTCTACCAGGCCCCTCTAGCTAGACCCTAGCTACCGACCTTCCCAACAACACCGCCAAATCCAGAGACAGTCAGTCAGAGTTGCATCATCTTCGTTTCTTTTCTTTCCGGTCCCTCCTATCATCCAGTGTTGTCGTCGTCCGTCATCGTTTCTCATCGTCCGTCATCTTTCTCTTCATCGTCCGTCATCTTTCTCTTCATCGTCCATCATCGCTCTTCCTCGTCTGTCGCGGTTGATAAATGATTAATTGATCAGTATGTGCGGACCTCAACGCAAGAGCCGGAAGAGACGGTCATCGACGCTTTGCTCTAGCCTAATACAGAACCAGCTGAAAACCTGGACTTTTTCGAAGGCGCGCGAAGATTTGGAAACGGCGTTCGGATGGCCAGACGTGTTGTTTCCCCAGGGACGATTGAGGCCGCCGACATTCTTGTAGAAAGGGCGCGGGAAGGAGCGCATGCTATCCTCGACAATGATCCTGTCGCCATTTCGCGCATACGGCGACACGTAGAACGCGCCCTCAGGGGCCTACAGCAATATGTTGCAACGAGGGTTCGGTACACCCGACTCGCAGATACACTGGCCGAAAGGGACCGGAATATCAACCTGTTTCGATATGGGGATTATCTCAACAGAGCCCTTCGATTTGTCAAGCACCGCCTTTCGACCAAGCTGAACGGTAGCCGACTTGTTCCCCCTGACCTGCAACGTCACCCCCCGGCCGAACAAATTTTCATGAGGTCGGATTAGGAAAACCTGTCGGCGGAGTTGACGGAGGAAGATAAGACGTCCCGAGACTACGACGCCGACCCGAACCGCGGGCCCGTACGTCCCCCGAAACCAGTCACCAACTTTGTTGGTGCCGAGGCCCGGAATTGCTGCAATTATGGTGGCGAGATCCTCGCGTTCATCATCAAGGAATATGCTGCACGCTGTGACCGGGCACACAGTGGATTCCGATCCCCATCCCTTGTCACGGACTACAATTGGCCCGACCTCGCATCCAAATTCAACGACGATATGGCCAGGCTAGAAGAGGTATTCCCTGGGGATCGCAACAAGGCCACAAGGGCATCACTGCGGCCCTGTACAGCCGACACAAGGCGATTCTACTTCTCCGTCGAGGAACGGGGCGGAATATCAGTAAGAGCGGGGAGGTTCCCGAACCTAATCCCAGGCGAGTACCTAGTCCTCGTCAGTCATCGTCATGTTCGTCGTCCGTCATGACTCTTCATCGTCCGTTATAGTTCATAGAAACCTATGCACAGCACGTCCAGGAGCCGGTCCCGGTCGCGATCGCCCGTATGCGCCGCCATGTCGCGTCGACCCACAATCAGCTTTGGGCCTATATCTCCATGAAGACCAACTACAATCTCCTATCGGCCACCTTGTCAGCCAGGTAGCGTGGCGACGATCTGATGAGCTACGGAGACTACAGTGGAGACTACCTCAACTGTAGTCTTCGAGCTGTACGTCGCCGTGTTATGATCGCTCGCGATAGCGAAGACGGCCTGCCAGAAGACCTCCAACGCGATCGCGCTGCCCAGATTGCTTTCACAGAAGGGGAATAGGACTCTCTCTCAAAAGCCATTTCCAACGAGCGGCGTCGGCTCAGCGAATGGTCCAAAAACCCCGACAGGCCCAGTGACAGAAATATATGTATACCAACAATGCCTAAATGCATGAGGGGAACCTCTCTTTTGCATATGGCGCAATGGT
>WIGN01000633.1:0-13419 GCA_014235955.1 Colletotrichum sojae
GTCGTATATCGTTATAGCCTCCCTAATCTCAAGGAATGCTTCTTGTGAGGAGTCTGGGATCTTGCCCCGAATTCCCTAGATAGACAGGTAACTGTTAGGGAGAGGCGCGATCAATACCAAACCCAGGTCCCGAGTCCTGGTATTGTGAATTATCACCGCGCCCGTACGCCTGCTGCGCCATATTGTACCTCTTAGTCTCTAGATCTGGCAGATGTTGGCTTCACCTGAATGAGCCGGCTTGGTCACCTTTGTCTCCACCGCCGTTGACCGCATCACTGAAGTCGACCATTTCCGAGATTCGGCCTTGGCAAATCCCAATTCACAAGTCCAGTAAAGCAGCCGCCCATTACCTTGATTCCCAAGTGTATCTTTGAACAGACTTTGGCCGGTTGATCTGATGTCGTAGAGGGGTTCAGACAACATTGGATGGCAGTTGCAACCATCAACCGGCGTCTTCGGAGGCAAACTACTCAAGTGACACGCCGAACACCACGTTGAACTGACCCTTGGATCTTCAGTTCGTTCTCGGGAGGCTGGCCGATCCTAGGTTTCATTTGCGCTCGGCTGTCAGGGATAGCAGCGTGGGCATACCGTGGGACTCTTTCACGTTTGACAAGCCGCATCTAGACTGTGAAATAGTCTTGTTCAACCTGTGCTATGGGGCACAGTAACTGGAATGGGCGACTCTGCTGGTCTCTTCTTGTCGGTTGGCAAGGGGCGCTTGCGGGCAATAAGCACGGCGCGCTTTGCGGGTCTATTCGCGGACCGAGGCGGCGTTGGTGTTGGAGTCGAAGTCAGAATCATGGTAGTAAGAGATGAAGATCTCGGTCCGGCGGCGCTGACGGGGGCGGTGAGTCAGAGTCAGAGTCGGATTCAGGCCGGGATCGGACAGCGGCGCAAGCAGATTGAACGGTATAGAAACCAGGCGGCTCAGGGAAGAGGCCCACGTCGGAGGTCGGAGCTGGGAGCCGCGGTATGATGGGAATTGGGCGTTGGATGCTGCTACTCATTATCGGAGAGTATGTCAGCGCCAAGGTTTTCGTTTCATTAGTGGTCACGTAAAGGATTGTTGTGGTCACCGAAGTCGATGGAGGCGTGATGATTGCGGCGGTGGCACCCTCCTAATGGGATAGCTCAAGCTCGGATCAGTTCCACTCGTTAGCAGCTTGGTCGCGCAAGTGCTGAAGCCTCGTAGCCTCACCATCGGCGAAGTTCAACTCAGCGGAGAGCATCTTCAGCGGCCTTAGAGTTGATGAGAGCCTGCAGAAGTAACCGGGTGTTCACTAGATCTTAGGTAAGGAATGCAGGCCCAGAGAGCGACCAGGTTCTTAGTGGTAGTGCCAGGATGGGGAAGTGTTCGATCAGAAATGCACATTGTTATACGTAAAATGAAATGGATGGCGCGGGTCGTCGGGGCATAGGCAGCAGAAACCTAGGGGTGTGCGCCCCAATGGCTTCGAACGCTGGCAAGGCCGCACTCAGTGCTGCATCTACTTAATGTTGGCGTTGTCGTCAAATTTTCCGTACGCCTTGGGGCCTTGGTCGATCCGTTTCCCTTTGGACAAGCCTTGCGGCCCTGTTCGAGCTTGGATCGCCGTATCGACCAACACACCCATGGTAAGGAGCCTACAAACTACATGCACACCCTAAGTTTCACTTTCCTCTGCCTCTCGGATCGCTCCTTGATTCCCTCCCTCCAAGAGATCAGCGTAGTAAATACTGAAGCAGCTAACCTTCCCTTAGCAGTCGTCTACCAGTCTGTTGCGTGCAAACGTATCTTCGAAGAGACCGTTGTACTGCTTGGTATTCCTTGCGGATGACCAGCTTCGCAATCTACTCTTTCCGGCGCACGAGCGCACAACGATGCAGGGTTCGATCAAGGCTCTCTTCAGCCTGCCACAAGCCTGTGGATCGAATGGTAGTCATGTTGGGCGACGGGCAGAGGCAGTTCAGATGGGGAATGGGGACAATCCATACCGGTGCCAAGAGCCTGCAGTACATGTTCTCGTGACCTCGTGACCTCGCATGGCGTTGGTACAAAGGGTGGTGGCGTAGGGCTAACGATTCCCAGGATTGATGTGGCGGTTTATTGGGCCCCGTCAGGGAAGATGGTGGTGTAATTGACGAGACGAGACAGAAACACGAACTCTCCCGAGAGCGCGGCGGGTCTCACAACGCCTATAATTATCGGAGAACTCCCTATCTTTGTCAGAATCGTGCGGACCAGATGGAGAAGGTGAGGATGTCACTTACTTAAGTATTAAGGACCAAGAGTGTCTTATTAGTACATGCTGATCCCGGCTGATGTGGTGGAAGTGCCTGGTGCTGTCATCTGTAGACCCTGCTGTGTTAGTTGGACTGACGTCCACGACCTCCCAGAAAATAGTACAAGCCGGTCCCAGAACAGATGATTCGCGATGCCATGCTACAACCGAAAGATAAAAGCCAGTTGCAAGCTCCGCAGAACAGTGTCAACGCACGGTGGGCGATGGCGAGAACCAGGCCATGCAGGAGAGTACCTCGGGACGGGGGTGCTGAATGCGAGCCATCGCAATGTGTCAAATTTTGGCGTCTACAAGATGCGCTGGGTCGATGGCAGTGCTACAGCACGGCCCGCGAGATACCCGGACACCTCCGCAGCTAGCTACCTAGGTCGGTATTCCAAGGGTTAGCATGCGGTAGGGCCAAGTGATTAGGTAAGCTCGCTACTATATGGTAACGCGCTAACCTTTCGAACGCCTGCGGGAGTGTAGATCAGGGGTATCGACAAACCTTGCGGAGCGATCATTTCGAGCAACAACCCACGCACTCAACGCCTTGGGTTGCGTTGGAAATTGACGAATAGACCGAGCCTCTCTACCTCTGCTGTGCGCAAAATGGGCCGAATTGTGTTGGATTGAACAAGAAAAGCAGGAAGGAGTTGCTGACTGGCCAAGGTTGGCGATAAGATCACGTCCGGGGGGTTTCTGTGGTGCTCCAGGGGTGCTGAAGTTACAGGGAGCAGGTCAGACTTTTTGCCCTGAAAAGTCTGAGCATGCGCCTGGAGGGTCAGGAGGCACGAACAAACTGATTATGTCAGAACCGTGCGGCCAATCAAACGCTGTAACGTCACCAAGTCAGACTTTCTCTGTGCGCGGGCACTGTCGGTCGGACCATTAAGTCAGACTTTCCCCACGTCAATTCACGATGCACGACCATTTCAATCGCGCAACAATTGCGCGACGTCAGTTGCGGATCAGACACACCTGTGCGCCATGGTGGGCGGGGGCCGAGGTGACTTGAATTGGTTGCCGCTTTCTACCTCCGTCGTGAGATTTAGGGGGTTGGCCAGACTTTTTAGGGGGCAGGTCAGACTTTTCAGCGGGAAAAGTCTGACCTACTCTCTAAAGAGAAAGTCTGACCTGTCCCCTGAACGAGTGGCGTGTGTGTACCTACCTACCTACCTACCTAAGCTTTAGGCGCACTTGTTTTCCTCAGTGCATCCGAAAAGACGAACTTTTGGTCCACTCATTGCGCATTGCGAATTGAAACTGTGTGTCGCGCAAATCGTTGCCCAATTGAACTATTCTCGACTTTGATGTTGCAGATTTGAACATTGAGAAATTGAACTGTGTACGGATAAATATGTTGGTTGACAGGCAGGACATGCGGGCAGTATACAAATCTAGGACCTGATATTTCTGGGAGTGTCTGATAGGTACATAGTTCTGACATTATTAGTGCGTTCGCGCCTCTAACACTTCATGAAGGTCATGGTCAGACTTTCCAGGGCAAAACGTATGACCATGCCCCTAACACATCATGTACCGACCGCTAATAGTGGCGTTACGCAGTCCTAATGGCCGCATTTGCGGGTGCATAACGCTGCCACTAGTCCCGTCCGACATTTTGGTCCCAGAAGTCCGACAAGACGCATGCACCCGGTGACAAGAACCTGCTCCAAATGGTAGTATTGAATTAGAGTTGTCGCATTGCAGTTTTGATCTTTCTCTTTTGATATGTTGCGCCGAGCAAGTTGCGTGTAGGGATCGTGGACCCGCGACTGTGCACGACCGTTGTCACAACGTGATGCCTGGAACAAGAAAATTGAACTGGACAGAGGCATGGCCAGGTTGCTCGAACGTGACTCAGCTGCAGCTGGCTGTCGGCGTTGGAAGTCGCTGCCATTTGATGACCCGAGCATTGCTACTGGTATGCGTCGTAGAAGCTTTGCTTGGTATTTCGTCGCTTTGCTGGAGAGTTTTGCTATTCGGGCGACCCCCTTTGGCTATCCGGGCGACCTCTCCACTTTTGCACCGAATCAGACTACACTGCACACACATAATAGCTGGAGCCCATACTGGCCGGAGGAGCCCGTGTCGGTCGGAGTGGTCGCCGGAGTGGTCGCCGCAGCCCACGCCAATTGGAGCACTGCTTGGAGCCCTTACTGGATCGATGCCTGTCTGTGGAAGCTACTATGTCAGTTGACGTGCGGCGGAATCTCTGACATGCACCTTATGGTCGCACTTTTTTGCGACATTGAAAAGTCTGACCTTAACCCAAAGGAAGGAGCCTGCCTCGATCAGCAAGTTAGATGCTTCTTGCCTTGAAATCTCTAACAAGCACGCTCACACTCGCACCCTAGTATGCACCCTCATAGTCGCAAAAAGCATGACCTCCCAGTTGCATTCTGACATACATCCTCGCGATAACAACAAAGTGCAACTTCGCAGTCTTAGTTGACTGTTGTGAACTGCAGCTTAAAATAGCGCGGGAACGGCTGGTGCCAGTTAATTTCAGCGAATGCGATTGGCTGGAATGCACGCCGGCAGAATCGGGAGGAGAGATCCAATCAATCGCGTGATTCTGTGTTGCACAACGGGCAGTGATTCACGGGCTGAGAAACAAGACGACACCGTCGCGTCCGCGAGGCGTTAACGAACCAAAGCGGATCTTCTTGCACTGAAGTTGAACCATGGCCGCGGCCCTGCACGGCCGTGGCTGGCCCCAATTCGGAGTTTAATTCCCTTTTACAAGGTGCCTGTCCGCGGGAATGCCCTCACTAGCACCAGCCACGAAGTGCGTGGCTATGGTGGCTCGCGGAGACCACGTGCCCGGCATCTACGTACCGTACCGGAGTGAACCAGGAATAGCGCCAACTTTCGGGGACGGTACCTAGCTACAGCACACTGGGCAGCCACCCGCCATACACCTAGGTGGAATGCTGCGAAGCATCGAGTGCATTCAATGCAATGTCCATTTACTGGAATCCATCTGCCAGCCAGAAAATATTATTAGAGACGGGGTGTGAGAGACTGCTTCCAAGATTGGAGCATGCACGCGAGCTCCGACCTTGTATGCGAGTGTCTGGCGAGACATCATGCCCGAGGCGTCCAGTATCCGCACGAACTTCGCAAAAGAAAGAGATAAAACGTAGCCGTCAATTGAAGGGCAGGCACAGGTACGAATGCCCTGCGATGTCCAAGTGCACACCATGGAGAGATTTGTTCATCGGTACATCAAGACTTCTACTCCGAGTGATCCCGCGAAGGATCACGATGCGTTGGCTGGATTGCTGTGGCGTGTTGGCCTTTTAGCTACAGTCACCCAGACTCCCGAAGTGGATGGAAACTCTATGTTTTGGGTGCGCGCAGGTGCTGAAGTTATAGGGAGCACGTCAGACTTTCCAGGGCAAAAAGTCTGACGTGCTCCCTAACGGAAAGTTCTAGCGTACAGCTGAGCGGCATGGTCATACTTTTCAGAGCTGGGATACGGGTGACATAAAAGAATTCGGCCCACGCCCGCGAATTTGTGTGGTATAAGCGGCAGCGTTTTTGTCACCCACTTGGCTGGCCACTGTTAATAGTAAGTAAGAGATCGACTGAATTCCGTGTGCTGCGCGCATATCCTGCCTGTCCTGCCTGTCATAGTATTCCCTCTGCGCGGCACCGCGCAATCAATCGTCGCTCCGCAATTGAACGTTGCCGCGTGACGGCGTCGCGCAAGTGTAATTGACCATCGTGCAGTAGTGGTGCCGCGTGCAGCGCAGGAAAAATAGCTGGTCTCGTTGGCAAAAGCACTTCTCGCATATTTCTGGGAGAAGTGTTACGTAATTCACCAGGTACAGCGTATGCACGGTGGCTACTGACGTTACAGGAAGCAGGTCAGACTTTTTGCCCTGTAGTTACAGGGACCAGGTCAGACTTTCCAGAGCAAAAAGTCTGACCTGCTCCCTATAGCCTCAGCACCCGGCATACATCCCTTCAGGGAGCAGGTCAGACTTTATGCTCTAGGAAAGTCTAACTATACCGCTATGATCCTCAGCGACTGTCGACCTGAGCCTCTGGGCGCACCTGCTGCGAACCACCCACTCGTAGCTGTCGGCGTGTTCTTCGCCCAAACAGCGAACCTTCTTCTCTATTAAGACAGTATACTAACCGACAGCAGAATTTGGACTGGTGAGGGGCAATCGTGGGCATTTGGCTTGTGAAGTAAGGCAAACGTGGATCGCATGGCATCTGGAAGTTTCGGATCCTAGAGGTAATGCACGGGAAGTTCAAGCAGTTCTGTCCAGCCTCTAAAGAAATGCGTGCACGCGGAAGAGAGAAACTAGAAGGAATTGATTGACATTGACCAAGGTGGGATAGCCTCGACGTAGCGAGGATCTCGGTGCCTTGTCGGCTGTCTTGGAAAGATCGAGCTATGCATCCTTCTCAAAACCAGTATGGGCTCGGCCTTCCTGCAGCAGGAAGATGGTCGAGTTTTTGACAATCAAAGAGTCGAAGGGCGTTGGGAGTAGCAAAGGTCCTTCGTCAATTTGTAGAGGTCTCGATGTTGACCGTGGCGTGGACGAGATATCTTACCTGGCATGCACCCTTTCGGTCACAAAAGTAGCCACGAAAAGTCTGACCGTGCCACTGCACAGCCCCAAGGTCATACCTTGCCTGTATGTACCTGAAAGCCAATTTCATAGGGAGCAGGTCAGACCTTTTAGCGGAAAAAGTCTGACCTGCTCCCTAGAGAATCCGCACTTCTCGCTGAAGCACGCACCAGCTTTATGTACCCTCAAGGCCGCACTCGTAGCCATAAAAGGTATGACCGTGCCACTACACAGCCCCAAGGTCACACTTTTCGACATATGCGACATGCACGCGTACCATGGTCGCATTCGTACCTAGGTAGTCCGCAAAGTCTGACCTGCTCCATGACACACGCGACAGCTCCGTGCACGGTCGAGGTCGTACTGGGAGAGTGACTGTAAAAGTCTGCACTTTCCAACCTGTTGTGGGATTCAGCAAATGGTTGATGAGGAGCAGGTAGATTCTTTTGTTGCTACTCTGGTCTTGGGCAGATGGTGGTCCCGCGACCGACGTTTTGTTCTTGGTCGCCTATTTTGGAACCGCAATGTTAGGAGTCTATCTCCTCGCTGTACCAAACAGCCCAAACTTTGGGCGTACCTGGAAGTGGTGCCCCCGAAGCTTCGGACGCAGAGATTTGGTGCGTCCGAAGCCATGACCACTTTAAGGTGCACCCAAAGCCTCTACTGCGTCGTCTAGAGGGCAATGGTAATGGCAGACTGGTGTCAGTGTGCGGATTGACTGCTTACCTCAGCGTCGACTGCCTGGGCGTTCGCTCTGCAAGGAACAGGGTCTGGAGGCTTGACTCAACCACTGGAGGCTGGACTCGGCTGTGTTTGAGACAGTGACTCCGGGCAGTCTACCTGCAGGACTGACTGCCAATTCCAGCGCTAGAGTAAGCAGTACCTTCCTTGGCCATCACAAGGCACACAGCAAGCAAGAACCCTTAGCAATGAACCGCGGCCAATCAGGTCTCCCGTAAAGGCTCTGTGCGGAAGGTATGATGGGCTTCTCGGGGCAGTGGCACGCTAGAGGCACTTGAATGACAGGTGGCCGGTACGGTGACCTTGAGACCGGCCAGATATCGAGGCAGCGCCTCCACCCGACATCTACCCCGGTAGCAGCGACCCCGTTAAGCAGCGGCGATCCTAAGGTCGCTTCTCGGTCAAACTGGATTCCATCGGCCGCATTACCAGGTCATCGCAGCGAGAAGGTCTGCCACCGCCATTATGGTGATGCATTTTCAAAGCATTGCCACGACGAAGAACGACACTCTGTCCAGTCTTTTCCAGCAGGGCTGCATCGCATTCGGCCCACGGCCAAACCTTCAATCGTATCCCTTCCTCCAGAGAATCTAGACCGCGAGACCGGGACCTGGAAGATTTGATCCACGGAAACTTGGTATCCGCTCGACCCAATAACCTGCAGACCTCGCCAAAAAGGTCCGAAACGTTGATGCGGTCAGTAACTCCCCACATGCTTGCATATTGTCGTCTCCTAAGTTGCCTAGGTACCCATTGCTATAGTTAACGGGTGATCCCGCTAGCTACTGCACTGCCTTCGCATTGGGAAACGAGACCCGTAGGTGCTTAGTTACCCGTTACCATTCGGTAACATCGTAATTTCCATTCGACTCGGTGTTGCAGTCCCTTGGCAGCTGGTTGGCATTCAAGGTTGTCTGGATTCCGGCCATGGGTGCGATTTATTAGCAAACGAGCAGCGAGTGCCTTGCTGCTAGACACGAGGTGAAGCATGGCGAGCGTGCGCCCGTTCAGGATGGACCGGTCCCGTCGCCAACTCCATCGCGGCATGTGATGCCGGGCTTCCAAGTGCCATTCAAGAAGGTGCCACTAAATCAGCCAACCTGATCGTGCCGACAAAGTGTAACACCCTAACGCGCTGCCTGAAGATTGAACAGGACGAACAGTTTCTGTTCTGGGGTACACTGGAGTGAGAGCGGAGTCCGGGAGAGGGTGTCCACGTCGGTCTATTTGCTTCACCCCTTCGGAGAAGCCCCTCCATCATCACCAATCGCCCTTTAAACATCCGAGCTAGTCGGCGGCAGACCACGTCACCGTGGGAAAACGCACAAAGTGACACAAGGCGACACAGAGGCCGAATTGGTCTAGCGAGATGGGGAGTTACGCATCAACATCAGACCTGTTTTGCTGAGTTGGGTTGATCGGTCGAGGGGCGAGAATCGTTGCTGGCCTGGTGGGGAGTCTACCGGCTCTCAGAAGAGGCGTTGTTGTTACTGCCTACGGTGCTTCAGCTACTAGAAACCGTTAGAAGTAGCTGGTTGTAATCCCAGATGCCTGCATGTCCCGGTTGAAGTCCCTGGAGTGAGGGAATTCGGAACCTTCAAGATGAAGAGGAGAGACGAACATGGTGACTGAGAAACTCAGGGGACCTTTACTGTACACCGCTGATGTTCCAGTATTTGCGCGAACTGCAGAAGGCTGATACAAAGGGTGGATCTAACCCATGTGAACCTTATCTCGAGAGTTGATTCGGCGAGACTCGATGATACGGAGCTAAATGCGGCAAATTGAAGCGACTTCAACGCGGTCGTAAATGCCAAATAGTACTGTTTTATTGTGTAGGACGCCGCCAGAAATAACACCGGCTTTTGACGGCCGACAATCCGGGTATCTCTGAAATACCCCAAACGAGAAGCCCTCCTCCTTCCAGTGACGTCTGAAGATTCGTTCGCACAATTTACATGATTGCTCTGATATCTGAGAACTTGAATGGCCATCGAGACAATCAGGCAAAGCGGCCAACCTCTTCCAGAAAGGCGGGACCCGGACCTCGACTCGGTCCAGGACTTCGGGCCTACCGAAGCCAGCCGAACATACATCTTGCGCCGAGCTGCAGTGTAGTGCGGAACACAAAGACACACCATATGTGTTATTTGTCTGCCCATGGGCGTTGTGTGTCAGCTCTGAGCTAGCTGTCGAATCTACCCGCAACCTTCGCTGTCCGTGCTATGTTTCACGGTTCCATGTTAGTTACCGCTATCTCCAGTGCTATCATCAACGACTTCGTTTCCACAGCAACATAGAGTGCCTCCGAGGGCCACTATAGCTCGGAGATAATACTACTACTAGCTCATGTCGATATTACCACGTCAAGTACAAAACTCTTCCACCCGTTCTCTGCCGTACTGTTGGTGACAAAAGCAACGCAACAGTAGTCTGTGGAAACGGTCCTTTCTTATAGCTATGGTCAAACCACTTCTTTGGAAAGGCACAGAAGTGCCACCAATCTTTCAGAACCAAGGTCAGTCTTTAAGGTGGAAAGGTCTGAAAGTAGTGCTAGCTTTTCAAACCCTCCTATTACAGGGAAAGCCGCGACACTAACGCTAATATACTGTCTCTCTCATATGATAGAACTAGAGTCGCGATAGCAAAGTCCCCTCCTTGCTACTTCCTTGATAAGACAGTCATTGATTCTCGCCGAGAATGGAGCGTGGACCTTTATGCCGTCCGGCGTCAACTTGGGAAAATGTAAGAAACGATCGGGATAAGCATTGCCGACAAGCAAGTCGAACGTGCTGTTCCCGAGCTGTGTTGCATCTTCGGCCCTCGAATTGACTGTTACGCTCGGTCTACGAACAAAACCGCCATCAAGCGTGTTATTCTGAAGGTTATGAGGTCTGCTTCCCTTTCTGTGCCTTGCATTCAAAGACCGAAAGGCGGCACTCACCTTTAGCAATACACAACAAAACTTTTGTGAAACATGCGAGAGAACTTTGTCTGCCACTACATCGTCCACGGCTGTGTGGCTGACAGCTGTGTGGCTCACTGGTTCGTCGCTGACATGTTCGCCGCTCGCCATGTGTATCGTAGTGTTGTTATTGTTGCAGGTAGTTTTACTACCGGCAGCGTGCATCGTGACGTCGCGATTGGCGTGTATAATCTCGTTACTGACTGTTCCTTTGCCGGTAATGTATCGAATCCCTTCTAGACTGTTTACATCATCTCGAACAGTTACCCAAGCCGAGGAATACCGGCGTTGACTTGCAAGCAACGGCACTATCGACAATCATGGCTAAATTACCTGCGCTGCTTGCACTAACAGCCTAGTCTTTAAGCTGCGCAGTAAGCACCATATCCCGGCAACTAGGTTCTCGATTCAAAATTTGCTTCAAACGCGAGCGCATAGAAAGCTGCCTGCATTGGGTGAAAATACCCTTCTCAAGAAGGAATGGGATGGCCGCCAGTGTTCTGAGGTGGCCCAAGGTGCCGAAGCTGAAGGAAGTCAGACGCTGCCCTTCCTTGCAGGTCGGCCGTTAGATAATATCAGAACAGATGACCTGTTGGCGTGTTTCACTCCCTGTATCTTGTATTCCATGATGATATTCTCAAGAGCTTTCCAACAGTATTAGTTCTGGTGTTCTGGAGTAAGACCCCTTAGTTAACCTTGCTTAGTGTTCGCTTGTTGATTGAAAGGCCGCGTGGTCCTTATTTCCACCCGCGTCATCCCGCTTACTCTATAATTTAGTGATATGTGGTATAATTCAACACTTAATACCTATATTGTTGTGACCTAAAAGGTGCAAAGTAGGTCATTGTTAACGTCCTGCTCGAATTATAGAGCAAACTAATACTAAAGCTAAAGAAGCATTTCAATATAGGCGCAAGGCCTAGTGTAACAAGACTAACGTATTGAATAGAGGGTGGTCGGGCTAAAAAGCAGTCCTAATTATGTTATACTCAGCCGACTCACATGAGAATCGCTGTAAGGAAGTAACTGTTGCGTTGGTAGACTCTATCTTAAATCTTATAGATCTTCCACACTGCGTCCGGTGACTCGTGATCGGATAATCCTTTTTCTAGCCACCACTACTTCAAAATCCCCCCTAGATCCACTTAGAATATCACGTTGGGAATCACTGTCCGAAGACTCTAAGAGCCATGCGGCTCACTCCTTCAGGTCCATGTAGGTTTCGAACCTATATCGAAGCCGCGAAAACCCCCGCAAAAAAGGTCAGCAGCATCGTTAAAGACGGGATACCAACAGCCAGAAGGCAGCGCAAACTAACAAAATCGGGAGGGGACGGTAGGAGTGTCTAACATAGCACCGATAACGGCGGCTGACAGCCTTCTGGGATGAAAAGACTGTTAGCCTGCAACCAACAAACAGACCAAAGATGTGGGCATTGAAAAAGATACCTGGACGTCTCGGACCACGTCGGTTACCATAACGGCTGCTTCGGTTGGTGCGACCCAGGCGTCCTGGGGATGCTTCTGGATATCGGCCTGTATGTCAGGCCAAAGCTGCATCTGGGTAGCTTGGCCGCGTGTTTGGTCGTCGAGCCAGACGGTCTGGAAAGCACCGCCGTTTGCGCAGAGGCCTTGATAGCGAGGACGTCTTGCAGACCGATGAGGCGGGCGGGCGGCAGGCAGTGCTGCCCGCCGGCCGAGTACTGGGCGTTGAACGTCGCGAGTGCGCTTTGAAGAATATGCTGGGGTGGCTGGGCAGCATTCGTGTTGGGTAACGGTTAATGTTAGTTATGTCACGGTCGGGGCTCGGCGGGTAGGGAGACTCGGGAGGCGGCGGTAGATTCGGGCGAACAGATTCTATTGCTACAGACGGGCGCAGGCCCTAAAGGTAGGTCAGGCTCTGTTGACGAGAGGTAGCTCGAAGAGCTACCTCTAGGACGTGTCAGGATCTTTGGTCAAGTACACAGTGCTGTGCGCGAGTCCACGTGACTGGCGGTACGGGCGGGGAATGAGTCAGCTTGTCTGGCGGTCGGGCTTCTATCGAGCCGCCAGGCTCGAGCTGTGACAAGTTATAGATATAGACGTGAATAGTGAAGGGCCGGGCGGAGGTGATAATGGTCCGTGGTTGAACTCGCTTTGCTCCTTCGCGAGCGGTTCTTGCCCTTTGTTAGTAAGCCGGGGCAGTTAAAGCAGCTTCCTCCGCGTCAGCACAGACAAGTATTGGCTAGGATGGTGTTTTTCCGAGGAATGAACGATAGGTGCTTAATTGACGGGTTGGGTGGCTTGCAGCGTCACGATACACCACGATACGCGGTACTCAAACTCTCTCACCTGACGCGGAGGGCACTCTCTGTGTAACTGTGGAAGATGCTGGAAAGAGTATAAGCCACCTGGCTAAACAATCAAACTTGATGTCTTTCTTGTATGAGAAGTTGCACATCGACTGGGATTCATTTACAAAATTCTTCGGTAAGCCCAAAGTCCCTAGTGTTTTTACTTAGCGTGCTGACAAAACGTACCTGCTTGCATCGTGGACCTTCATTGGCTGCATGTATTTTGCAACCACTTATAGTAGGTGCTGTACTTGTTGTTAGTTGCAGGTGCCTACGCTTATAGGTACTTGTAGTGGCTGCAGGTACTTGCAGTAGTTCCAGTTACTTGCAGTGGTTACAGTGGTTACAGTGGCTTTTGTACGTGCCTGATGCTGCATTAGGCATAGTGCCCTCTTCCTATTGGCCGGTGTTAATTGCCCCCGCCTGTAATCGGTACTGTACCCTCTTGACAGAACCTGCGAGTCATTCATCAATCCAAGGTTTGAAGCTGCCTCAATACTACGATAAGCCTGGACCAGCATC
>WIGN01000634.1:0-13388 GCA_014235955.1 Colletotrichum sojae
GGGTTTCTTTCATTCGTCTACAGCCTCGCGCTGTTCCATCACCTCGCCCTTGGTAGCACCATACCAAGGTACTTTGAGAGATCTCTTTCCACGCGTGGTCATTTGGACGTCGAGGAGGTGCGTCGCGAGCTTGGTAGTCGTTTGTCGGAAGACGCCGCCATTTTTGGGCCCGAAGACGACCGATACGACAACGTCACCTCGAGGTGGTCGCCCTATTCCCCGCCTCGGATCCAGGTCGTAGCCGTTGCTGGCGAAGAGTCGGATGTCGCAAACATTGTAAGTCGCTCCATTGCACGCACCGACTCATCGTAGTCAAGTTCAGTATTTCTCTGACACCGATATAGGTCAAATATTGCAATGAAAACAGCATCGAGTTCCTGGCCGTGAACCGTGCGCACGGCTGGACGACCTCGCTGGGCGCCTTCAACGGCATTCAGATCGATCTTAAGCAGCTCCAGGATATCACGATTGAGACCGACGGCGAGTCTGCTTGGTTCGGCGGTGGAAGCTACGGCGGACACGTCACGAGGGAGCTCTGGGATCGCGGTTACATCGTCACGACGGGTTCCTGCGCTTGCGTCGGCTTGATGGGCCCTGGTCTAGGCGGTGGCCATGGACCCCACGAAGGTCTCTACGGTCTCATCAGCGACAACATCATCCAGGTCAACCTCGTTCTGGCAGACGGCAGCTCCATCCGAGTCAACGAGTCAAGTGACGCCCACGGCGACCTCTTCTGGGCACTCCGTGGCGCAGGCCATAATTTCGGCATCGTCACCAGCGTCGAGATGAAGATCCACCCCCGCGGGCCTGACACCTGGCACTACCATAACTACGTCTGGCGAGGCGACAAGCTGGAGGAGGTCTTCGCCGCCGCCAATGCATTCCACGGCAACGGGAGCACGCCGGTCAACATGGCCCTCAGCTTCGGCCAGTTCATGATGAACGCGAGCATTACCGAGGAGGAGCCCGTCATCTGGTGGAGCTTCGCCTACCGCGGAACCCGCGAGGAAGCCGAAGAGTATCTGGCCCCATTCAGCGCCATCCCGTTTGTTTATGACCAGTCCGGTGACGTTCCCTTCCCCGAGCGCGCGAGAGTCCAGGGCATGGACGAGAGCTCGTTCCTCTGCCAGCATAACGGTCTTCCGCTGTTCTCCGCCACCGCGGGCTTGCAGACCTACAATATCACCGTGGAGCGGGAGATATTCGAAGACTTCAAGCGGCGCGTCGCCGACGACCCCGTGCTTGCTGCTGGGGCCGCGATGCTGCACGAGGGGTACTCGACTGCAGCCATGCAGGCCGAGGACCCGGCCGGCTCGGCTTTCCCGTTTCGGGCCGACAACCACCTTATGCTCGCCCAGGTGCTGGCCCCTTTGAATGACACGGCCCGGCACCGGGCGGCGCAGGAGTGGATGGACGAGGTGAGAGACCTGTGGATCAGCGGGGAACCTGGCCGACCGGTCAACATCTACGTCAACTACGCCAACGGCGCCGAGGAGACGGAGCAGATCTACGGCCAGGAGCCCTGGCGTCTGGAGCGGCTCCGTCGTCTCAAGGCCGAGTATGACCCTTTCAACCGGTTCCGCTACTACAGTCCCATCGTGGAGAAGAAAAGCTGCAAGAAGCCCTAAAAAACGTTCAATCACTTGACGCGAACTGTAAAGGGCTCAGGGTAAGATGAGGCGAACCGTCTTGGTATTGTCGCTCGCTTGATGACGTCGGCGGTATTACGGGTTGGGTGGGGTATCGATGGAGAACTGATTCTGATAAATCATCACAGTCATCTTTGTATTTCATAATGGTTTCAGGGCGGTCCTTGATGATTAGCATCGCTCTATCGGAGGACCCCCATGTTTTCAGCCTGCCAGGGTGGTAGGGCTTACAGGTATACTTCATAATCCGAAGACATTCTTTTAGGACCCAAGTAGTCTGACTACCTGACTACCTGGCATGGGTACTTTTCTTGATGGTCAAAGGCGGAAGACTTCATGCAACTGATCGGGAAGCCGTTCCACTGACGTCAGCCGAGTTCAAGCATCCAATAATGTTCATGTGTGTTGAGCACGAGACAATAAGTCAACGATTGGTCGCCAGAAGTAGTAGAGAGCTCAGTGGCAGTGCAGCGATCTCGGAAGAAATCACCAGTCTAGACAGTGCCACCTCGGGAGAAATCAGCTGTCTAGGTAGGGCTACAATCTCCGGAGACATCACCAGTATAGGTGCGCATGAGGCAACACGATCATGCACACTCATCGCCGTGGCATCCAATGAATCTAAGCGCTTCAGGCAACGTCGTGTGTTGGGTAAGGTATTTCGTCGCATGGACATGCCTACCGGGGTAGGTGTGGTGGCTATCAACAGCATGGTTCCAATCAGACAACGAAGTCTCCAGGGGCGCTCACTCCATCCACACGTTTTAGTGGCGCAAACACGGGAAGTTGAGATCACTGGTAGTACTACTTTGATTGGGCCCGGTGCGATGCCGTAACCGGGCAAGTACTGGAGTACAGTCATGGAGATACCTACTCATTACCGCACTCAATACCTAGATACCTCGCTGTTGATATACAGTCCCGCAGTAGTAAAGCCAGTGCAGTTTCTGTAAGTGCAAAAGTGATATCAAAAAATAACTCAGCGCTACTCAAGACTAAGAAAACGAGGCGGACGAGATAGTGGCATTTCATCCAAACAAGTGTCACCGTGAAGAATCTCGTACTCGCGTCGAAACTTGTCGGATGAAGCTCGAGGTTAGTACCTAGATGCAGTAGATGGCCGATTCATTCCAGCGAATAAGAACACTTCTGGAGTCCTACGGTTGGCTACTGGCCGCTGGCATGTAACCAACGACCCGTCAAAGTGCAGCCGCGTCCGGGGAACTTGGGGATAATTATGCAGCGGGGCGGGGTGTGTGCTCCGGGAACGCCTTTAAAGCCGTGTGCTCTCACCTTAACTCCTCTCGGTTTCCGACGTGACAGCTTGGCAATGCGCTACATCGTATACCTGTTAGTCTGACGGAGAAGTCGAGTCTGTATGGAGGACTTAGTACTGGCGCCGACTCGGCACGCTGCAGGACACACCTCGGTGACCGTCCACACCGTTAGTCTCCGACCTTTGCCCACACCTCCAGGATTCCGCACTTGCGATCACGAAACTCTCGCTCAGCTGAGCTGTGACGCTGCAAATCAATATGTCTGAGGTCTCGCCCTGCGCCCTGAGATGTTTGAAAACCTATCAACTTGAAAAATGCATTCGCCATCATTCCGGGTTGCCAAAGATGTGCTGGCGAGGTGAAGGGTGATCGTTCCTTTCCTGGGAAGCCCGCAAGAAAAGTTTTCGGACTGGGTGTGGTAAGCAGAAATGAGCATCTCCTCGGAGACCTGTTCGGGTCCATTGACACCGCCAACACAGCGTGAGTGCGGCCCCCAACTTCGTGTCGATCAAGGCACATACAGACATGACAGTCATTACCAGCGAACCAGAAGCTTCCAAAAGGCCCTTGCAGTCGATCTTTTGGCCGTTATGGGATAGGGTCTCAGGAAGTGGGTGATGTTGTGCTCCGAGAGTCCAGACCACGGCTAGGCGCGCGTGCTAAGCAAGTTTGTCTCGATCGCTACGCGTTTCCCGCGTCTCCGACCCAATACGACTGTCGGTACAAACGACATCTTTGTTGCAATTGGTCGCGTGTTCAACATGCATTCAGTCAAACATGGGAGAACAATGCCAAGGCTGGTCTCTGAGCTGGCAAGACGCGAAAATTCAGGCCTCTCGGCACTTCTGGGCAACCGGTGCGACGGTGTAACTGTTTTTGGATGAATCATACTGCTCCTTGCGCTCGGGCCGACCTCGTACTCTCTACGAGTTGAGATATGTAAGTACTCACGACACAATGTAAACCCATCTGGGCGGTGGTTGTGACGACAAGCCTGTGGCTGCATGTGCATATTCTGCAGGTTGTAGGGACTTTAGTGTACCAACCCCTCTGCGTATATTCAGCCAACCAGGATGATCGAAGCGGACCGAAGCTGTGCTATCCGTACAAGGCATCGTGAAGACCGTCCTCTACCGGCTCCCTCAAAAAAAGTGAGTAGATCAAGGTATTTTCTCCGTACATCTCTTCAATGGATGAGAACGTTTTGCACATGTCGCCTCGCCTCGAACGCCCGAACAGTTAGCGGGAGGTCGAACTCAACCAAAATCGGGTAACCAAGTTGTCAAGTCACCTAGGTGAGATACCTGTGGATGAGGTAGCTCGCCAGAGCAAACCAGTGGAACTATACGGCGTAATTTCTTCAGCCCGGGCCGTGCTCGGTCTCCGTCAAGGTACTGAACCATTCAACCCCGCTAATCCCACCTTGAACCCCACGAAGCGCACTGGCGGCCCACGGCACGAAGGCAACTTCACATAATGAAGGCATCCGCTATTCCAAATTTGTGCGTACGTGCCTACAGGCAGAAACGCCAGGGTGCTGCGTTGCTTCATCCCGAGATGGTGCGGGTTAGGGTCTAGGTTTCTCCCGCCACCCCTCAGGATATTTGCCGTGCATCTACTAGCTGAGATGGAGGAAAGAGGCCAGTCAGAGGAACTGCTGAGACACACATTGAGGCCCAAGACAAGGCGAGCTCAAATCAGAGGCCCTAGGCCATTGGGGATCTCATGTCGGGTACAAATGATATGCACGACTCATTGTAACAGGTGTATGGGACTGGACACGGCCGATAGATATTTTCATTGTTGGTATTCACGTACATGTCGAGGGACTTCGAACATCATGCATGGCTCTAGGTGGTGGTTCATAAAGACTGTGGCATCCTCTCGCGTCCCGTCGAATGTCTGCAACCTCAAGCGCACATGGTTGAATAGAGACAGTTACTCACCATGAGCAGAAAATCATCCAATTCCCGCCCCCATCAACAACGTCGCGCCTCCAGGCGGGCTTCGGCGCCAGTCCACAGCCCGGGACACCCTCCACAAGCCTCCCCCGACGAGCGACAGCTAGCAAGACAAGAGGCGGTGGATGTGCCAAGAGAGGACCGGGACCCGGACTACTACGCAGATGAGGAAGGGTTTCCAACAGACAACTCCCAGCACATGCCAATCCCTCCCGCCTACGACGAGTCCTCAGCGTACTACGCCCAATTTCAACCTTCCAGCTACCCCCCGGTCACCTACCGCAGTCAACAACACTGGGGGCAGTGGCAGCACCCAGCGGCGTATTACCCCGCGAGTCCTCCCCGTAGTTCGCGCACCACCCCGAACACCCACGTCCCGGACGCCTACATCAACGACGCCTCTGGCAACTTTGGGGAAGTCTCCGATCCCGCCTTGCAGGACCTTGACTATCTTTCAACCCTGTCTCCTCGGATGTCGCCGACCTCCACGACGGCGCAGCCCGCGCCTATGTCGCCCAAGAACTCGTTCGTCGGCATGGGCGCCTGGGACACTCTGACGGGCACTGAGAAGTATCCGACCGCCCCGACCGATCTCCGGGAGATCGATTACCGGGAGCCGAATCTTGGCACCCTGCCCAACCGGTCCCTCAGGTCGGACTCCACGGAGGCGATCCGCCCCTCCAGGTACGTCATTTGAAATTGAAACGAGACACTTGACTCGCCCACCGCCCCCGCCCCGCGATTTGCACCGCAACAACGGGAAGCTGACACGAGAAACACAGCCCTTTTCGAGATATTGGCCCGAGCAAGCCCGTTCATTACGACAGAAACCCCTTCGGCGAAGAAAGAAGCCGCCGTCACAGGTAGACGGCTCGAACCGATAATATCGCACCAGTGCCGAGAAGAGAAAGAATTTGCACATTTCGGAAACAAGCTTACTCACACATCGTTCTTTTCTCCCTGTACTTTCAGTCGTTCCCGCCATTCGACCCTGTCTTATCGATCCCGCCCGTTTTTCCCTTTCTGTATTCCCCACTCGTTTTAGCACCGAGAATTGGTCCCTCCCCCACGATTGTTGTTAGATAGTTTTGACGTCGGCTGGCAAAAGAATTTTATTGGTGTCTTGGCGTAGGAAAATATGCATTAACCCTTTTTTTCCTTGGTCAGCACCCATTGCTTGGTCGGCAAGAGATTATTCGGGGGGATATTGTTCGGTAGGCTAGACAAAGTGCATTTAGGTCGGAGTAAAAAACAAGAAAAAAATTGTACTTTTGCACTGCATTAGTACTATGGAATATCTGACCTCATGTGTGAATTTCCCTCGGCCACTTATCAACGCGACCAAGAGCACTGACAGTGGACCCCCCTCCTCTCCATAAGATCCGATGCGACACAGCACCATCCGCTACGCATCCTGAGGCCAAGATGTAAGAGAAACCATGCCATACCATGCAAGCAGATCAAATAATTGGCTTACCGGCCACCGGGTTCGGCGTATCTACTGTCCTCCCGCAAAGCTCGCCGGCCAATCGTCTAAGTGAGGCGGCTGTCGTCAAACCCTTGCCCTAGTAGCTCCCTTCGCGTACCCAATCACGCCCCTGGATCTAACAACAAGCCTCTGATCACCCCTAGCTAGAGTCCCTTGGATGGTTAGTAGCTTCTGGATTGTCCCTTTGGAAGGGTCAACCGGAGCGTCCCCAGTGAAGATTCTTGTTGGGAGGAGAGGAGATGAAGGATGGCGTGCTGCTGAGCCGCGACAAAGGCGACATGTCCCTCGGCCCCATCTGAAGCAGCACAAGTACCACGTGTCTTCAGGAACCACCACGAGGCGCTCGCGAAGATAAGGTAGACCTGATCATCTGATGGATCATGTGATAGGGCCATGACGCGGGGGATATCTTGATCCAATCCGTTCAACCTCTTCTCTCATGCGAGGCTGTCCATTCATGTGAGTGGGCCAATGACCGTCGAAGAGAAAGCACCTGATCAACCCGACCACCTGGGCCTTTATCTCGACCACAAGAAGCGAAATTGGCATCAGTCCAGAGTCATGTCACTTTGTGGTCGATTTAGGGTTTTAAACTTTTAACCGTTGCGGAGACTGGTGCCTTTCTGGGTCAAGGTTGCCCCTAACGGCCCACCACGACCGGTGGAGGACCCTGGTTTCGAGTCCGTTCGCACGAGAAGGAACGGACCAATTGTAGAATCCAGTTAAAGTAGGACACTAAGTATATGGTTTTGAGAAACATCAGTGAAATTAATTTCCCGGAGGACTAATAGCTCGAAAATACAACAACTAAGCTGCCCCGACGAGCACCGCTGACTAGCCTTCGACTAGCGTTGTACAACAGCGGACAGCAACGGTTACAAACTCAGCTGTGTCTGTTGACTTTATTCACGGAGCCGTCTTCTGTCCTATCCCGTCCTAAACAGTTAAGAGGGTACCCTAAACTGCTTCCCACCAGTCATTCAAGATCATACCTATTGTCTCATCCAGATCATACCACAACATTGAGCCAAATCAGAGAAATCATTCTTAGCACAGCACATCAGTCAGAGAGATTTTATAACTCTTCATAGTGAAAGACACCAGGTGGTAATAGTACGCAGACTTCAAACGCATTAACAACAGCCACTCGAACTGTGTCTGCCTGATATAGGTTCTTGTTCCAAACGATTTTGGATTAAGGACTACTAAAAGCCACTAAGTTCATACGAATTTAACAGTATTGAAACATCCTATAGCCAAGAATATCCTTAGATTCTATCTATTAGAACATCGCGAAGAAGGAAATGGATCCAGTCGGATAGAGACCTCCGATAGCTCACGTGGTATATCTCAGAGTGCACGGTAGCCGAGCCTTCTGCAGAAGTCACCTATGCCTAGGTAGACACCCAAACCCCAGTAAGTGGCTTCCACGTTTTCTTCAGGGAAAAGAGTTTCATGTCTGGCCTTAGAATATCACTTAAGGTGTATGATATTCAGTCAGACTGACCTGCAACGCTTAAAAAGCTGTGAGGTAATATCATGCAGCATGCTGAGAAGCACCATGGTCAGGTACGCTTCATCTCGACCTGTGAGGCCCTCTCTCAGGTTATCTACACCATCAAACCTCCCCCTACGGGATTCTCCACCACAATGAATTTCGTTGATGTCGCGCGCCTTCACCTTTGACGTGGATCTAGGTATCTTGAATACGGAGAGTCGCCGAGTCTGGAGCAGTTCGGTTTATTTCTTCTATCTTGCACAAATTAAAGCATCTGACAACTTCCGCAACCTGGTTACCGTATGTACCGTGAGTACCTCAGGTGGGTCTAGGATCGACATTGAGACGGTCACTTCCGATCAGCTAGACAACAGTTGGGCGTTTGAAATTACAGTAGTACTCGGTTATCTACACGGTGAAAGTGCTGTACTCCTCAACCCTTATCTTCTTCGTCTTTTCGTCGGGTATCAAGGCATACTACCCTCTTGACGGCTGGTGCCTCGCTATATTCATAGGAGAAGAGCCCTCCACGTCTCCACGAACCTGATATCCTAGACCCGAAGTAGGCTGCCTGTCCGGATGAGCAGTGTTAATCAAGGGGAAGAGGGTGAAGATGAGGGTGTTTCCCTAGAAAGGCCTGCATCTCGGGTGGCGTGGGAATCAGTGTAAGCCTCGTCTTCTTAGTATGTGAGTACAAATCCCGGCGGTGCACAGAGCATGTATTTAGCCCGCCTCAGGAGAGAGTGACCCCTTCCTCACAGCTGTGGGTGAATAGGTAGGCAACCTCTTTGTCTGCCAATCTGCCTCGCAAGGTCCTCCCTGGTATACATAGCCTCCTTTACCCAGAACCACCATACACACACAAACACACTTCTACACACCAGGTATGCTGTCAGACAGGCCGACGCTTGTTCACTAGTTGTCCTGCGGTGGCTGGGCCCCCGAGTCATTAGAAAGGACGAGAGCCACTCGATGTGCTGGATGAGATCAGGGGGGTGAAGATAAAGCGATCAGCTAGCCCTTCATTGTATTAGCCTCGTCCGAACGCATTGCTAGCAAGATACATGTAAACCAACCACGTTGTTTAGGCAGACAGGAAGCTATGTGGATCAGAGCCCGAGGAAAGCCTTGGGCGCTGCCAACGCACACTAGGCCTATGCCCATCCTATTACGGACTCCCCCGTCACAGATCAAGTCAAGCGGGGAGGCGTTGGGATGGGTGAAGTGTGTGGTAATGGAGGCGGTCAGTCCATGTATCCAAGACAGAGGCTTGGCCTCATGGGGGCAGAGAATGCGTAAGCTGCTTGAAGTGGTGTCGTCAGGCACTCCATACTTAAGTAGGTGTCTGCCTTGTCCTGGAGAGAGAAAGTTATGCTACAGCCCTCTCCATGGTTAGGCTCAGAAGCCTGTCTCTCTCTTTTCGAAGTACAAGCTTGGATAGATGACAGCGAGCTGCACATCTGATGCCAGACACCACTCTGCCCCTTGGCTGACTGGCGCTTTCCCGAGCTAAGTACTTTGTTCCGCAAGACGCCGGCTCTGATTTGGTTGGATGAGAGAGAAATTAAATTGAGGTTTGCAAAAGACTCCATGTGATATCGGGTGCTGGGGTACCTCGAACATGCCGCGGCACCAAACAGAACGTACCACGAGGCCTGGCTCTCTCCACCCGTGGTTGACGGGAAGGATCACGGAAGCGAACAGGCATAGCGCTTGGTAGCCGGCGACGCCGTTCTGGGGAGCGTCTTTATGGCTGTGTGGGATAACATAGCGGAGCAGCCTCTTCTCTCCAGCGTTTATAACCTCCCCGAGAGGACTCTAGTGGCAGCCTTATAGGCAGGTTATTGGGGGCTCGGATCCTACCCTCCATCTCTAACCCTCCATCATTCTTTCTGTGCGAAAACATGTCCTGCTCGCAGCCACCAAGTCTTTGCCCAGAGCACCAAGGCAAGCCACAAAGCGATGTCTTGCATGCTGCAATGGATGGCTCAGCTCAGTTAGTGAGACCTTCTCCCTCGAAACAACTACACTGCTAAGAAACATTCAGGTCAGCTGGGAAGCATGCAGAAGCCGGTCCACACAAAATTGCGAACACACCAGCCGGGAACGTAGCTCAGCAGCCCTCAGCTCAGCTTTGCGAGCGCCTTAAGCAGTTCGTCGAGGAGAGACAGATCGAGCATTGTAGGATTGCAAATCGTACGACTGTATGTCTCGACATTGAGGAAAATAAGGAGGCCGCCAGAAAACTGCTGCAAGCCATCTGCAAGCCATTCTGGGACGAAGATCCCACCGCCTCTTCGGGGCAGCCACACCAGAGTGGCTGGGACCTCACGCGAGAGAACATTCAAAAGTGGGATGAATCCCAGTAGCCCGGGCGAAACATGCTGGGATCAACCGTGACGTTCGCACGTTGTAAGTTTCGATGGAAAAGAAGCCTGTGCTCTTGAAATAACTGACTGACAAGGTTGATCAAGCATTCATCCTCCGCCCGAAACTCCCACCTGCCTCTTCGAGACCTCAGCCGCAGCCTTTTCCCAAAACGTCAGCAGCCTCTCCCGACCGCAACGGTCAGTGATACCCCACCTCTGGGGACGGAACGCGACAAACGGCTGGGAGAGCTGGGTGGGGGCGGCGGCCGGTCATTCTTCAGTCACCTTGCATGAAGTATTGAAACTTGACTATTTCGAGCGCAAGCTCACGGAGAGAAGAACACTAAGAGGGATAGCGTGGGATTGTTTCTCCCGCTCCAACGGAACAGATCTTCGTCGGGATCCGAAGGATCACCGAAACCACGAGCCCGGGAAACGACGAAGCTCCCATGGATGGCTCTGTCGCTTCTCCTCCCGGGGTTGAGCAGGCTTCGAATTCGGTGCTTTTTCGGGAGCGAGATATGCAGAGTCAAGGAGATTCAAGACGGGGATTGTTTTCTTGCCTGTTCTGGGAGGTTTGGGCAAACGCTGCGCCGCTGAGGGGCAGATAATCTGGAATGATGCCACCTGAGACAACAGAAGCCAAGCTGTAAGCTGCTCAATAGTTGCCTGGTACCACTCTGCCGTTGTAATCTCGGATGCGGGACAGTATGCCGGGCCGGGATCGTTTAGTTCTTGGGACAATGGCGTTCAGCCGTTACCGGTGGGGTATCTTCATGTTCTGTATTTCTTTCTGCGGCTGTATCAGTATATCATTCTTGAAAGTCGTGTCCAAGACTCAATGTATTTCACTCAGTTTCCGTTCGTGGTAGCAATTCTCGAGCAAGCCACTGGGGGAGCAATTTGCCATCCATGCCTTGTTGGAGCACCAACGACGCACTATCCATCTCGCTTCCCCGCCGGCATGCGTCTTGTGTTACAGCAATGAGACCCAGACAACACGCTCCTTTCCACCGCCTATTCGGAGCGGTGGCCCTTATCACGGCCTCCCATAAAGCGTATTATTATGAACATTCAGCTGGGCAGAATCAATTGACACACTTGGAAATCGATTAGATGTCGTGAGACATCTATCTAACACATCTTGCGGCTGCTGGATCGCTGACCCGGCATTCAAATACTTTTTCCAGCCTGCATACCATACAAAAGTCCTTCGTCAAGAAGCCTCAGCCTGCCTGCGGTAGGCTTCTGTCCCGCAAACCCCCTGTTCAATGCCAGCAAACTCGTAAACGTCCAACCTCATTCCACGCAGGCAGTTAGAATCCTAGAGGAATCATACCACGAGAGAAGGCTGAAGGATTCTTTCTGGAAATGCTTCGGACGTCGGGTAATGGGGCCGTCGACATGGGGGTATAGGGTTTCTGACAGGGAAGAATGCAGTGCAAGGGGTTTCTCATCACACCAGGACAAGATCAAGGTGCCAACCAGACGACAGCCTGCCTCAATACCTCCCCAATCCCCCCACCCCAGCCGCCGAAGGGGATAGAGCGGGAAGCCAGTGCTTACGGGGCCCTGGCTATTCTGGGGATTCGGCCCCAGCTTTAAGCTATGATCTCCCAGCTTTTATTTCGGCGACGCCGTTCGTCACTTACATCTCACATGCTCGGCACGTCAAATTCGAAGCCTGGGAGACGTCACCGACTGACTGGCTCACCCCCCACTTTGCTCCCAAGAAAAATCGAAGCGTCGGTGTCCCAGCCGTTCCCGCCTTGCCGTGCTGACGGCCGAAAAAGTGAAACGAAACCCTTCCTCGCGACGAATGCCAGCCCCTGAACGAGAACAATGTCATCTACCGAGCCGAGCTTTTCGACGGCCTGCACAAGGAATCAGAGAGAGATGGAATCACCTGGGATCACGAACTGGGCAGGGCGAGGGAGAGAGCCTGCCGCCGCCGCCGTCACACGCCCAGGCAACGAAGCTGGCCCGCATTGCACATGATGCGGTGAAAGTGCACTGCCTCTTTTCGACCATCCGTCCCATTCGAGGGCGCACCAGCTCGGCCGTCACGATCGGTATCAAAGGGCAGTTTTCATGACGGCACTGCGATCAGCACCGCGTCGATCGTCGCGCGCCCCGTGACCGCGCCGAGTCTGCCCTACCGCTACGAAGCGCGTCGACGAAGCTGCCGAATCTCATAACATCAGATGGGTCCAAGAATATCAGCCAGTCTTCCGTCCACCGTTTCTTCGGTTCCCGCCCCCGTGCTCCCCGACCAGGGGCCAGTGGAGCCTACATGCCATGCCGCCCTCCTACCCAGGCTCCCGGGAGCCACTAGAACCCAGGCAGAAGACCCGGTCACCAAGTAGACGGAATACTGGGGTCCTCGGCTGGGTCTTTGGGCCAAGTTGAAACGACGCTTCTCCCAGAAGATGCAAGAGGCCGCGGACCCTGGTTCTGTTTACTGGCCGTCACCTCTTTCGTCTCGATGTCGCCCTGGAGTTGGGAGGAAGGAGTGGGAGCAGGCTGAGCTCAAGGCTTGATGGGAGGAAGGGACATCGTCTATCTTTACTTCTATAAGTACGACAGACATCTCGAGACAGAGCTGGGCTTTCGATCAACGCGTTAGACAACAGCTTTTCCAACATCTTTAACACCCCGAGCTGCTCTCTACAGTTCGCATTGAAAGTTACCTCCTCATCCTCCCTACTCTACCACTATGGACACAGAATATCAGTGGCGACAAGACGAGAGCGGCAACTGGTACTATCTTGCCAGCGACGGCAATTGGTACCTCTACACGCCTCCTGATGATGTCGTCGAGGCCGGAAGGCAAGTTCCGTCGGATCTGGTCACATTCTTGAGGTAGCTAGCTAACTTGAACAAACAGTTGGCACAATGGCGAGACCGAAGACCATCCCACCGACCACCAGCCATCAGGCTCGGCCTCACAAGCTCGAGCTGAACACACGAGAAGTTACCTAGACGACCAGAGGCGGGACAAGGACCGCCGTCGCATGAGCGTCGGATCCCGCACCAAAGACATTGGAGAGAAGTTGGACAGATACAGCCAGGTTCTGAGCCCAAAGAAGGGCACCTCCAGCAGGAAGGGCTCGAGGAAGAACGCAGACGATCCGAAGACGAAGGG
>WIGN01000635.1:0-13248 GCA_014235955.1 Colletotrichum sojae
CTTATAGTAACACTAAATGTTACCTAAGTAGAAGTATAATAAATAGTATATACTAATAATTAGTATATTACTTATATATTAAAGAAAAAAAAATCTTTTTGTATAGAAAATATATGTATATAAGAGTACTTAAAGTAGTAAAAATAGTAATAAGAACTATATTAATGAGCTAGTTTAGTTTAACTTATTAAAAAGAATAACTAAATATAAAAGAGTAAACTACTCTTATATAAACCTATTCTTTTTACTACAATATTCTATAACGTGGTTCATCAGTCAGCCGGACATATCACTCAGCCGGACACTTTTTCCCGAACCCGCTCATGTTCAAAGCACTTAAACATCTAACACCTCATTACTCCATAACCACAATGCCAATCTACACACAAGAAGACAAAATCATTCTCGCGCTCGAGGCGATTCGAACCACACGCGCTAGAGGCGGTAAATTGAGTATTGCGCGTGCAGCGACTACCTACGGAGTGTCGAAGAGTACCTTGCACGACAGAATGAACCACCGACCCCGACGCGAACGTACCCAACCCGAACGACATAAACTCGATCCGATCGAAGAGAAAACACTTCTCCAATACGTTACTGAACAGGATTCCAGAGGATTTCCCTTGCGGCTTGCTGGTGTGGAAGATATGGCCAATCTCCTGCTGCGGGCGCGCAATGGCGAGCCTGTTGGCAAGCGTTGGGCTAAGCGGTTTGTGGACTCGCAACCATTACTAAGGACTAAATTTAATCGTCTATACGATTATCAAAGGGCTCTCCAAGAGGATCCTGAGGTTATCAAGAAGTGGTTTGCGTTGTTGCATAATTTGATGGCCAAATACGGGATCGGAGAGGGGGATATCTACAATTTCGACGAGACTAGCTTCATAATAGGCGTTATCACCGCGTTAATAGTGGTAACACGCGCCGATAGACGTAGCAAAGCAAAGTCTGTCTAGCCTAGTAACCGTAAATGGGCTACGGTTATTGAATACATCAATTCGGGCGGGTGGTGTATCCCTCCGTTTGTGATCGTTCAAGGCACTTATCACCTTGCCAATTGGACCACGGAATCAGGGTTTCCAGGCGACTAGGTTATTAAACCTACTACTAATGGATGGACTGATAAGGAGACAGGTCTGGACTGGATCAAACACTTCGATAAACATACCAAGGGTCACACTAAGGGCATCTATCGGATACTCATTATCGACGGTCACAAGAGCCATTTATCGGCCAAATTTAACAATTACTACAAGCAGAACGCCATTATTACTATTAGTATGCCTCAGCATTTATCTTATCCACTCTAGCTATTAAATATTACCCTTTATTCGCCCCTAAAACGCGCATATAGTACTAAAATTAACCTCTTTATCTAAGCCTCTATGAACTATATCATGAAGTCCGAGTTCTTTATTAGCTTTT
Source organism: Colletotrichum sojae (assembly GCA_014235955.1). Lineage (NCBI taxonomy): Eukaryota > Fungi > Ascomycota > Sordariomycetes > Glomerellales > Glomerellaceae > Colletotrichum > Colletotrichum sojae. Next base: position 1,426 of record WIGN01000635.1, read on the forward strand.
ACTATATATACTAAAAGGTTTTTACAAAGAAAAATATCAAATCTATAGTCCTAGAAACTAGAATTACCCTATAGGACCTAGAGCATATGATTAGTAAGCTTAATATATATTTATGGACGCCTATACCTCTAATTACTAACCCTCTAATACTACTACCTTAGGAGTTGCAAACGCCCTTTAACTTATAACAAACCGTTTTACAATCTAATTTTATTAAAAGGCGGATCACTATTCATTAAAGAAGCTTTCTAATTCTAATAATTAAAGTAGTCGAGTAATTATTAAAGGGTATATAAGTAATAGTATACTTACCTACTCTTTTAACCGATCGACTTTATATACTTAAGGATATAAGTGTCACACTTACTAAGTACTGGAGGACTAAAAGGTCATAAGTCTAACTTGAAAGGGCACTTAGCATTAAAGAATCTCAAGTTTTATTAAATAAGAAACAAAAGGGGAAACGTCTAGTGCCTCGAGAGGATAAAGAAGGGGGTCTATTAAAGAGAGCCCAGCCGGCTCGGAGACACTGTGGTGTATGCGGCGAGACCGGACATAACGCGCGAACCTGCTCTAAAGATGTGGAATTATTAACTAAATCGAACAGTGATAACAAATAGTTAATTGAATGTGTTGTGGTTGAGAAATTATAATTGTTGTAAACGTGGGAAAAAGTTCGTGGCTAACTGATATTCGCGACTAACTGGTAAACCACGTTAGTATCATTTTTCTTATAATACATTTTAAAGTTAGTAGTATAATAAGTTTTATATTTATTAATAAAAAGAAAGTAATAACTACTTTATATATAGTTTTATATACTAATTAAAGTACTATAACTAATATAGACCTCATTTATTTATTACTTACTTATTTTTAAATATTATAATAATTTAGTCGTATAATAGACCCGGTTTTATATACTAAACAAAGAGGTAATATTACTCTATAATAATAATATACAGTAGAATACTATAGTCTAATTAGTTAATAGTCTAAGTAACTATAACCTATTTATAATTGCTAAACTATATTATTTTCTTGTTTAAACGTCTTTTAACACTCGTTATAACTATTCTAAATATAATCTAGTTTATTATAAACTTAGTCTTATTAAAGTTATAAATATCTAAGTCTATATTATTATATTTTATAACTATACTCACTATAAGCTAAAACCACATTTTTACTACGTTTAGATCTTCGTATTAGGCCCTCTTATAGTCGTACCTATAAAAAAAGCGCGTCCGGAACTGTGGTTGATACTTGACGAAGTTTGAAGCCCAGCACTCCCTGACTGGGGGTACATCGCGGTTAGCGAGCAGTCGATTAGCCATATCTTCTACACTACTAATCCGGGGAGGAAACGATTGGGAATCTAGGTCGAGAATATACTTAATAAGCTTCTCTTCCTTAAGGGTCATTAAATTCCAAGAGTTTAGTATAGTATTATATTGTGATGTGATGCTTTTTAATCGATGTATTAGTATATTATAACTAATAGAGTAGATCTTTATTATAGTTTAAATACTTAGATTAGAGTCTCTTTTAATAGTCTAGATAGCTAACTATACTGAAGCTTTCTTATTTATTAGTTATATTATTTTTGATGTGGTAATAAATAGTAAGGTTAAAATGTTATGTTATGGTAGGTTAGGTAGTGCGGTCGCTTATCTAGTGCGCTTACTTATTTACTATATTATTCTACTTAATATATAGTTATTAGCTAAATTACTAAGAATTACTCAACTTAAATTATAGAAATATTTATACTAAAAGCTACGAAGAACTAAATTAATATACCTAGTTTTATAATTACTTTTAAATATAATAAATAATATAAAACTTGTTAATATAACTAGTAACTATAGTTAATACTATAATTATATTAAACAGTTATTAACTATATACTTATAATAATGCTATTTCTTATCTATCTACTTAGACAAGTATTATGTAGTAATAATTATAGTCCTTATTAGCTACTTTTCCCCCCCTTCTTTTCTCCTCCAGTCAGGCTGCCTCATTTTTCCCTGCCTTTACCGTGACACCCGACTGGCGGTCCGTCCGGCTGAATCATCAAGTCAGTGCCTACCTAAGCCGGTTGGTTGTGCTTCTACCATATCGCATTTGGTTGTCGCTACTGACCTGCCGCATCGTGCGTCGACATCTCCAGGCCGTTGTCGCACTCTTCTAGACGCTCGAGGTTCAGTTCTCTCTCCGTTTTCCTCTTTGACTTCTCAACCGCCCCATCGATACTCGTCCTTGCTCCCGGACGGCATTTCACTCGTCGCGCCCCCGACGTATCACCGGACTGCCCGTTACGGAAAACAAACACCACGACCACATCATAAACCGCAGCGCTCGCATCTCCCATGGTTCACCTGGTCACGACGACCGCCCGAACACAGCAAGATGGCGACCTTGCCAGTAGGGGAGGACAAATGGGTGGACTATGTTGCCGAGAATAGACGACTTGCTAATGACCTGGAGAGGCGCGTTCATGTCATTGAGCTATTCAAGCTCGCAGTCGAAGCCGAGCCCAACAGCGTCAAAGTCTGGCGCGCATACTGCGAATACTTCTGGTCGCTCTATGTTGACAGCCAAACACCGGAATCCGGATGGACCGACGACGAGCGCCACATGGGCCGCGAGCTCTTCTCCCTCAATGCCGCCTTGAGCCTCTGGCAGCAAGGCTACGAATCAATCCAGTATCGTATCAGCGATAGCCATGAGCTATGGGATCGGTGGATTTCTCTCGAGCGCGCCATGCTTGCCGGCACTCGCACCGATCAAGGCATCCGCCGCATCACCTTTCTATACACCGACCGCCTCCAAGTCCCCCACGTCACACGCAACGATACAGCTCAGGCCTTCTCCGAGTTTCTATCCTCCTACAACAAAGCCGCGTGGGAGGACACCATGCAGGCTGTCACTGTCAAATCACAGGAGGCCAAGAAACTGACCGAAGACCGCGATACCTTCGAGCTGAAACTGAACCAGGCTCGCCGGGATGGGAATGAAGACATCTATCGCGCCGTATTGAAAGAATATCTAGACTGGGAATGTGTTCAGAGCAAGAGGAGCAACAAACATGCCGAAGCTACCGGCGAGATGTGTCGTGGCCTGTATGCCAGGGCTCTGACCGGCGTGTTTGCCTTTGACGATACCATTTGGAACGAGTACGTGCGGTTTCTTTCGACATCAGGAACGTACGCGCAATCTCCCCAGGGCATGGTCGACGTACTGCGACGGGCAGTTGACCATTGCCCTTGGTCTGGAGCCATCTGGTCTCGGTACATCTTGACTGCCGAGGACGCTAAGTTACCCTTCAACGAGATTGAGCAAATCAAGCATAAGGCCACCAGCAACCCGGAACTTTACAAGAATGGCATGGCTGCTCTCCTCGACATGTACGCGGCATGGTGCGGCTTTCTCAAGCGCAAGGCGATGGATCTCAACGCCACCGATGAAGACGTCGACATTGCTGACATGGGCTTGCGGGCTGCCCTCGAGTTCGTTGATCAGGCGAGACATCGCTACGGAGATAGCTATCGCGGTGATCCAAACTTTCGTCTGGAACGCATCTACATTCAGTACCTGACCGAAAAGAAGCGCTGCATCGACGAGGCCAGGAGTCTGTGGCACAAACTCGCAGAGAAGCAGCTGTACGCGGACAGCTACGACTTTTGGCTCAACTATTACTTGTGGGAGATGATGATCTTCGCGTCCAACGGCAAGGATAGAAGCCCGACACCATCGACCGCTGCGATTGGCCTGAGGGTGCCGTCGGTCGCCACAGCCGTGCTCGGGCGGGCCATCAAGAGAAAATCACTTGACTGGCCCGAGAGAGTTATTGACGTGTATGTTCAGCACTGCAACGACTATGAGCTGCCCAGTACGGTGCGCATCGCCATTGACACGGTCTACGAAATGCGCAAAGAAGTTGCGAAGCGAAGAGAGAGAGAAGCCGCCCAGGCCGCGGAGTACTATGCGGCAGCCCAGGCGCATGAGCAAGCCACTCATGGAAATTTCACAGCAGACGACTCCGCCAGCTCCAAGAGAAAACGCGACGACAAGACGGATGACATGGACCCGATGTCCAGCAAGAAAGCCAAAGGTGATACTGCCGGGACAGACGGGTCGGCGTCCAAGCAGCCAAGCCTGAAAAGGGATCGTGAGAACACCTCAGTTCTCGTCAGCAAGCTCCCTGGCGAAACTACCAAGACCAAGATACGGCAGTATTTCAAAGAGTTTGGCCACATTGTCGACGTGACGGATCCCTCGAATGATGACCAGGACAATACCCGGACCGTCATGGTAGAGTTCAGGACGCCGGAAGAGGCGCAGTCGGCTCTTCTAAGAGACGGAAAATACTTTGGACAAAATCAGATCAGCGTTAAGCCAGGCACCGATTTGACGGTCTATGTGACGAACTATCCCCCCACTGCGGACAAGACCTACCTGAGCAACCTTTTCCAGGATTGTGGTGAGATTCTGAGTATCAGAATGCCCAGTCTCAAGGGAAATGTCCGTCGAAGGTTCAGTTACATTACTTTCCGAGAACATGCAGCCTCCACCAAAGCGACACAAAAACACGGTCTCATTCTCGATGGAAAGTTTCAACTCGTAGCGATGTTTTCCGACCCGTCGCGGGCAAAGAAGCGCGAGGGAGCTGTAGAGGAGGGCCGGGAGCTTCACCTCACGGGCTTGGATCCGGCAGCCGGCGAAGATGACGTCGAGAAGGTGTTTTCTAAATATGGCACCGTCAAGCGCATCAATATACCTCGAAACAAAGCAGGTAAAGCACACGGGGTGGGCTATGTCGAGATGGCAACCAAGGAGCAAGCCGAAGGTGCGCGGGCCGAGCTTGACAAGGCCAAGCTGCGCAACAGCATCATGACCGTTCAAGTCTCTGCGGCAACCAACTTCAAGAGGGCGGCAATGGCGACTAGGGAAGGCACGTCACCAGTGCCAAGTCAGGATGGCGAAGGTGATGCCTCGATGACCGATAGCAACGGAGACACATTGCGAGCTGGTCCGAGTCGGGCGGAGATTGCCTCGCGGACAATTGCTATTCTGGGAATTCCCGACACGGTCAACGATGCGCGGGTAAGAGAGATGGTCGAGAAGGTAGGAGGCTTCAGGAGTCTCGTCCTTCATCCCGGCCACGGCGGTGCTAAGGTCGAATTTGAGGATGCGGCTAGTGCAGGCCGCGCATCACTTCAGCTTGACGGTTACATCTTGGACGGCCATAAACTGCGGACGGGGTCTGTCGAGGAACTAAAACGTTCAAAGGGGGAATTCCGAACCGACAAGATCGTATACGGCGTAGGCAGCAAGAAGCACACCGAGAAGACTACAACTCCCAAAGAGAGTGGTGCCGGCCTCGCCCCGCCACCGAAGACAGTCAGGCGGCCAGTCTTGGGTAAAGGTGGCGCCAGACGCGGATTAGGATTTCTCCCCAAAGCCTCAAGTGCGACAAGTGCCGGCAAGGGATCGCAATCCGAAGCTAAGGCCAATGGGGAAACTGAGATGAGAAAACCGATGAAGAGTAACGCCGACTTCAAGGCGATGCTCTTGGGCAATAAGGCGACCATGGAAGATACTGATGGGAGGAATGTTGACGGGCATGCTGAAAATGCCCAGCATTAATTACGGGCATAGAGAAACTACCCGAATTTGTATTTGCCGTCGCAAGCTAGCCCAGTCACGCAGTGTAATCGGATAAAGCTAGTGCTGTACAACCTAGCTCTTCAGTCCTTGAAATCAACTCGCAGGTGACCGTTAGCAGTCGGCGTGGAAGATGCGTGCTGCGCCAACGTTGATCCAAGTATGGCGGTGCTCTCCGTTGGCATTTGCGCCAGGCTCAGACCGGTTCTTTTTCCACATCTTGTCACTGTCCTGTGCGGAACAATCGGCGACCCGCTGTGTTGGCTTCGGCAACACACTACAAGCCTGTGCGCCTCGTTTCTCGCATCCCTACCCCCTTTGAGAGAGCGGATAGGAGCTCTCTTACGCAAAGTTGCTGGCTCTCACCATTCGCTTGCACCCAAAAATGAGAGCTGACGAGGTCAGGCTTGTGTCCTTCCGTGTGAGGTTTTGACATAACCTGCCAGCTGGCTTACTATTAGGCTTTGCTAGCGGTCGTGTTCCTATTCTCGTTATTACCTTCCTGGGAAAAGATCTTCTGCCATATGGCCAGCCACCGCTCGTGCTGGGCAGTTGGCAATTTGCCCGGCTGCTTGAAGGAGCGCGTCAGGAGATCTCGGAGTCGTGCACGGAGAACTTTGATAACCAGCATCGTCTTCCAGTCTGGCAAGGCAAACCGGCAGCGATTTCCATCCAGGACCAAAACACCAGCAAACATCTGTAAGAGTAAGCAGTCATTCAAGCATGTCTCTGAACCATGGCCCGGACTTACATCGGCTCGAACATCACCACAAAGCAGGGCAATGGCAAAGGGGTCAACAGATGTGGTCTCGTGAGCGTGATAGACACTGTTCTCGCACGTCAGCTTCTTGTTGGTATGAGCTTGCTCATAGAAACAGCGCGGGATCTTACGTCTTTGACTGCATAATGTGATAATAGGATAGCCATTTGAGCTCATTGTGTCCCTTATTGACCGAAGACGGGTGCAGGGAGATGGATTGGTTATTGCCAACGTTGCGGAGGCCACGGCTTCCTGGGTTGTCTCGCACGAGTATTTTGGGATAAAAACTCCAGGCAATGACTGCTGCTGTCACATCGTCATTCTCGCTGTTGATGTTAACTCGCTGAGGAATATCGAAAAAGCTTTGGTGCCGGCGTCCTCGAGGAGCTGTCCCGTAGCGTAGTCTGTTCAATGCTCTCCGCTCTTCATCCGTCAGTTGCAAGAATCCAGAATCTGCAACCGAGACAAGGAGCTGGCCTTTGAGATCTTCAATGTTAGCCAGGACTTGTTGGCTGAGGAAGTTCTTGCGGCAGAACTGGAACTCTTTGCCACCAGAGCCACCCGTCGACTGGCATACACGCTTCCATGCCAGATAGGCGTTGTAGATGGTTAAGAGGTCCGAGTCTCCGCGCCGGAATGCCATCCTCGCGAGATCGGCCTGTGCTCGCTGTCCAAACGGAGCCGAGAAGGGCGTTTTTGAGGACAGAATGGCAGCCACGGTGATGGCCATGTCCAGACATTTGAAGATGGCGCCCATCAGTATCAACTTGCCGAGGAAAACGTCCAGAGGTAGCCGTGCAAGCTGATGGCCGAGCGGTGTCAGGTCCTCTCCCGGAGTAAGAGCCCGGACATCGATGAGCGCATCCACTGCACGACGGATGTTCTTTGCCGAGGGGGGGTCCAGCGCTTCGCCGAGGGTATCTTCGATGGCGCCAATTTTGCATATCTTAACACGGATAGCCAAGTCTTGCAGCGAGAGACGTAGCATTTCAGGCGTCTGCTGGTCGCTCATCAGCGTATCGTGCCGATACTTCGTGAATAGATGGAAGCATAAACCCTCCTGAACTCGACCAGCTCTTCCACGTCGTTGCTTAGCGTTGGCCCGAGAGATGAAAGTGTCGATCAGTCGCGAAAGTTGTCTTCTCTCGTCGAATCTCATCTCGCGATGTTTGCCTGTGTCGATGACACAAGTTACGTCGGGGATAGTGATGCCGGTTTCGGCAATGTTAGTGGCGAGGACAACCTTGCGGATCCCAGGAGGGGGGACGAGAAAAGCGGCCTCTTGATCTTCTGTGGCGATAGTTGAATGCAGCGGATAAATCAGCCAGCCGGATGAGAATGAGGGATCCCCAGAGAGTAGGTCGTTTAGCGTTCGAATCTCGGCAATACCTGGTAGGAACACGAGGATCGCCTTGCTGTATGCTGCGTATCCTGGATCCGAAGCGATCTTGGCAATGAGCTGAACAATAAGATCGAAGTCGATACGATACTCATCCATCTGCGCAAGGCTGGCCCTAGTCCTGGTAGAATAAGCCGAGAGATCTCCACCGGACGTGGACTTGGATATCTCGGTTTCTACTTCGGCCATGTCATCATCCAGGTCAACCATCTTTTCCTGTTTTGCCTGCCCAGCTGTAAAACCCGTCGTTTCGATGGCATCCTCCAAGTAGTGGACCTTAACCGGGAATGTTCGTCCGGGGATTGTCAGTATTGGTGCTCCGCCGAGGTATTTCGAAAACCTGTCAGCATCAACAGTGGCCGACATAAGAACCACCTTCATATCCTTCCGTCTCTGCATGAGCTTTTTCAGGATAATGAGCAAGAAATCACTGTCAATAGACCTCTCGTGAACTTCGTCGAGAACGAGATGTGTGACTTCTCGTAGGTCATTTGAGCCTTCCAACATGCGCATGACAATGCCAGTGGTTGCATACACTAATCGCGTCTCCCGAGACGTGTTGGACTCCAAGCGGATGGAATAGCCGACCAAGGATCTTGAAGTTCCCAAATCACCACGGCCCTCCCCCAGCTCCTCGCTGACACGTCGAGCCAACGATATGGCCGAGATTCGACGTGGCTCGGTACAGTAAATCTTGCACGCTCTGCCCCCGGCCAATTGGTTTTCGAGAAGGAAGGCTGGTACCTGGGTGCTCTTTCCACAGCCGGTCTCGCCACAGATAATAACCACTTGCTCTTTATCCACGGCGTTGATGACTTGCTGCTTAAAAGCCCACATGGGTAGCTGCATGCGGGACTGCAACATGGCTTGATATCTGGGGGAGCTCGACTTCTGAGCCCAAATGTTCTGGTAGTACTCGGGGCCGCCCGATGAGCGGTTTGCAACGTCCTGTCCGGCTTCATCTCGGTTTTCACTTTGATTGCGAGCCGCACCTCTGCCTTTAAATGCCCCTTGAATGATGACGCCGTCTTCAAGCTCTTGGTCTTGCCTCTGACGCACAAGTGCCCGTAGCTCCCTGACGGAATCTCGGTCCTTGGCGTCCAGAGTACTTTTTCTGGTCTCCGCCAACTCGTCCCATAGTCCTCGCCACACGGCAGGCAATCTCATGCCCACCCTTTCTTCCTTCGTTGAAGTACCAAAAACGTGGAACAGAGCCCAGGTGGCAACGTAGGCTTCCGATTGCTTCTTGTCTGGGGTGGCAATGGACTTCATACTGAAGGTGAAGTTGGTAGGGTAGTTGTTTACTTCGACGCCCTCATCTTGAGACTCTGGAGGTATCTCTTGCACCTTGCTCCAAGAAATCCGAACTGAGTGGCGATTGGCAAACGGGGCCTCAGAAATGAGCCGGTAGGATATTTTCACCGAAGCATCCCTTGCCCGACAAGCTTCCTCCAAGGCTCTCATGGGGGTTACACCGGTCCATTTCCCGAATTCCCTAATGGTGATCTTCACGCCATTGGCACCAATGACCACCGTGTTGGACTTGCCGGCAGCGTCGACCTCAGTCATGGGCAAACTGGCAAACAGATTGGCGAGAGCATCGTCATCGTCATCGTTCTCTTCTTCCAGAATCTCGGCAGCGATGCGGGCGGCCTCGTCATTAATGTCTTCATTAGGAGTCGCTGCTGGCTCCTTTACCTCGCGCTCTAGCTCCTTCGAAGCGCCTTCCTGTGCCAGCTGCTTTTTTGCGGCAGCAAACTGCTTTTCCAGCATTACCTTCTGAGTCTTCCATTTCTGTTCGGCGGGAAGCTTATCGAAGAGAACGTCTTTTTCGATTCTGTCAATCTTTGCACGGAGCCTGGCGATTTCGTTTTCGTCACTGCTTCCTCCTGTCTTGTCGCCGGCCTGCCCCTTCTTCCCCTGCTGAACACGCTCGAGCTCGAATAGTCTGCTCCTTGTTTCGAGGTAGGTTGGGACCAGATCGTCTGGCTCAATGTCGCTGTCGCAAGTCACCGCAGCCTTCTTCTTTTGGCTCGTCGAAGCGGCCATCTTCGATGCCGGGCCAGACCTCCGGCTGTCGGACTCATGTATCCGTGGGGTGCTCGCGCCCGAGGGCAGAGTACTTTCGGTAGAAGTGTCTAGGAATACAGTATGTTAGCCATGGCAGCCGCGGCCGCGACAGACATCATTGGCAACTGACCAGGATTTTTGGCGCCCTGTCGGCCTCGTCCTTCATAGTCAGGAAGCTCATCAACGGGACATTCCCTAGCTAGCCAGTCAAAGGCCTCTTCCAGGCCCCATAAACTGTCCTTGGCGATCGCGGGTATATTCGGCGCAATGTCCAAAATATAGCGCATGACTGATTGAACACGTTCACGGGGAAAGCCGACGCTGGCAAGAGTCTGCTGCAGAGTCCATAACTTGATCGTCATATCTTCCTCTGGCAGCATCCTCCCGTTGGCGATACTTTCGCTTGAAACACTGGACGAGGCAAAGCGGCTCTCAGCTTGAATCAAATCAAGAACCTGGTCCATGAGTTCTTGTGGAAGCCATTTCCGATAATTGACTGGGTCGGCCTGGCTTCTGAGAAGGCGACGATCGGTCTCGAGTCTCGTGCGCTGCCGCTGGGCGTCTCGCTTGGTTTTTTGGGCGTACTTCTCCACCAGCAGCTGTAACTCGTCTTCCTCGAGCTGCTTTTCGTATTCTTCAGGAGTAAGCGTCGTACTTGGCGGCGGATTGCCTGTAGCCGGCTGAGGGACAGCCGAAGGGCCTTCTTGGGATGGCGCGGCGCTGGCATTGATGGCTGCTGTGCCACCAGTCGCTGACTGGAGTTTTATAGCATTTTCAGAGCCCAGCGCGGGTTCGGTTCGCACCTTGGATGAAGCAACCGATGTCGTGGCGAAGCCTCTGGCCGGGTTAGCAGCGGGCTTCTTCTTCTTCTTTGCTCCAGCCATTAGGGACAAGAGTGAGTGAGGTAAAGGACAGGACCCAAAACCCGATCAAAGAAAATTGGAGAGAGGGAGGACAAAAGAGGGTGCGTCTTGTCATCCACAGACAGGCAGGTACTGCTAAGAGGGTGGGAGTAAGAGGGAACTAGTGGGCAACAATATATGCCCGTGAAGCAAGGCAGAAGAAGTGAGCATCAGGAGCCGAGCCAAGCAAGAAACAAAGTGGGGTCGCAGCCTGTCAAAGTGAATCGTCCGGCAGGCTGTGTGCAGCCTGGACACACTGGCTGGAGCATAAGTCGCACTGGTATATAGACCTAAGACAGGTTGTTTTAGGTGCTAACGCCTAATAAAGAAGGTATTTACTTTGAAAGTCTATTGCTCTAGATATTTATCTAAAAAAAGTACTATAATTTATTAATATTGATAAGTATTACTAAGCTACTAACATGTAATTAAAAAAACTAAATAAAACTAGTAAAATAAATTAGTACTAACTAGTTACTTTCTTAGTATTAGTATTATTATTAGTTTAAGCTATAGTTTATAGTTATTATATATACTTATACTTATAGTACTATTATATTAGTTATATCAACCTAGAAGTATATTAAATAGAGAGTATTTCTAAGTATAAAAAATTCTAATAATAACTATACTTAACTAACTAATATAGATATTTAGTAGTTTAATATAGTAGAAAGTATAAATAACTAATACATTACTAGTTTTTTTACTACAAATAGAAACTATTAAATAGAGCTTAGTGAAATAACTTAATAAATATAGTTTATAGATATGTATATATAGTTAGTTATATAAGTATATAAAATAAAGATAAAAGTAAAATACTTATTTTTATTTTTCTTAAATAAATAATTAATATATTAATAAACTTAGTAAACCAAGAAAAAAATCTTTTTTATTCTTTTTAAATTAATTACTGTAAGAATAAAAAGATAAAACACTTTACTAATACCCCTAGGCACGCTCGTGGCCAACCCAGGTATTGCGTGGCCGACCCTAACGTTAATTACGGGCAAGCT
>WIGN01000636.1:0-13207 GCA_014235955.1 Colletotrichum sojae
GCGCGATGGCCCATTTAGTCGAGCTCACGCACACCCCCTTGCGATAGCTACCCCTGATGCGGAGAACCTTCGGTATTGACTCGGGGTGCACGAAATGGCTGGAGCCCAGACGGCCTCTGGGCCGTTTATCGACAGCAAATTTGGCTTCCAATGGTCGACCGGTCTGCCCATTGGTCAATCCGGGCGAAGCTGTGAGATAAGCAGCTCCGAGTCCTTCCCGGTATCGCCGCGAGAGTCTTCGTTCTTGGCCAAAACATCATGCGTATAAATGCTCGAACCACCGGGTAGTTTTCTTGCTATCATCGCCAGACAACGCAGTCCTTACCCCGAGAACCTCCTTTCGTACCTTCCATACCTATCATGCATCTTCCAGACGGCCAATTCGGCGCAAGGCTTCTCCTTTCCGGAGCTGCTTTGAGCTTCCTCGTGCCGACCTTCGCCGTTCCAATTCAGGACAGCCCTCGCCAGCGTCTCCTTGACGGCCACAGCCTGCCCTCGAAGTATCGTTCCACCACAGCCCCCTACACGCCCGGCCACAGGGACAAGTACGATGGCGTCGTTGACTCCATTGGGGACAAGCTCGATCCGCTGCCGTGGCGCAATGGACTCGGGGCCTCTGTCCTAGGGCCATGGAACGAAGCCCGATCCAGGCAAAACCCGGATCTGGTCCGGCCTCCGAGCACCGACCATGGTAACCTGGCCAACATGCGATGGAGCTTCGCGGACTCCCACATCCGTATCGAGGTGAGAATCAAATTCTGCGTGGCCCTTGAGGTGTAGCTGCTCTGACTGACGCGTCACAGGAAGGCGGATGGACCCGCCAAACAACCGTTCGAGAGCTATCCACGAGCGTCGAGCTGGCCGGCGTGAACATGCGACTGGACGAAGGTGTGATCCGCGAGCTCCATTGGCACAAGGAAGCCGAATGGGCCTATGTCCTTGACGGAAGCGTCCGTGTGACGGCTATCGACTATGAGGGAGGCAACTTCATCGACGACTTGTCCAAAGGAGTAGGCATACATACGTGTACGATGCCATTGACTTGATGCATTGCTAACGAAGCTTAGGATTTGTGGTATTTCCCGTCAGGTGTTCCTCATTCCCTTCAGGGACTTGGTGAGAACGGGACGGAATTCCTGATCATCTTCGACGATGGTAGCTTCTCGGAGGAGTCTACCTTTATTCTCACCGATTGGCTTGGTATGGCAGACCCACGACTGTTCAACGAAGGCACGCAAGCTAATAGAGAGATCAAAACAGCCCACACTCCTCGGTCGGTTATCTCCAAGAACTTCAACCTGGCGCCCGAAATCTTCGCCCATATTCCAGACGGTGAAAAGTACATTTTCCAGGGGACCAAGCCCGGTTCGATTAGCAGCGAAGAACCCACCGGAAAGGGCGTCAAGAAGTCGAAGCACCAGTTCACCCACAAGATGCTCGCCCAAGAGCCGAAGAAGACCTCCGGCGGTGAGGTCCGGATTACTGACTCCAAGAACTTCCCGATCTCCAAGACCGTCGCCGCCGCCCACGCCATTATCGAGCCGGGTGCCCTCCGGGAAATGCACTGGCACCCGAACGCCGACGAATGGTCCTTTTTTATCAAGGGACGTGCCCGAGTTACGATTTTCGCCTCCGAAGGTAACGCCAGGACCTTTGATTACGTGCCCGGGGACGTGGGAATCGTCCCGAAGAACATGGGTCACTTTGTAGAAAACATCGGCGATGAACCCTTGGAAATGCTGGAAATCTTCCGCGCGGACGAATTTAGAGATTTTTCACTGTTCCAGTGGATGGGGGAGACACCCAAGAAGATGGTCATCGACCACCTCTTCGCTGACGACCCTGAGAACGGAGAGAAGTTCTGGGACAAGGTCCGCAGCGCAGAGAAGGACGAGATCACGCTGCCCGACGTCGCGGCCGAGGAAGCCGGCTCTCGGACTGAGGAACTTTGAAGATGAAAAACCACAGCCACGCTGTTTGTTTGGGTGGTTTTGGAAACATCGAATGACAGGCTTGGCTCCAGCGGCTTTGTGGGCAATTCGTTTTGTTTCGTTCCAGGTTGTCCGATGATGAAACAATTATTCAAGCTAAAGGCAAGGACAACTTGTAAAGCCCGCAGTAAATGTTGATCTTTCGCAATAATACCATTCCTTTGTTCTTGCCACCAAAATGATGATGTCTACGAATTCTCCGTTGCCACTTTGATTTCACCTCCTTTCGGCCGAACTTGAGAGTCTAAGCATGCCATTACCGCCCGGAGAACTCTTGCCGTCGAGATTAGACTCAAGAAAGTTCCCTCTGACAGAGTGGGCGTGGGCAGGGTATCCCATGCAGCTGCAAACTCTTCTTCGTCCAAACAACAACCACAACTGGGTCTGTTATGTACGGATTACTCAGTTCCCGCTGCCAAGGCTGGACTTTGTATCACCATTCAGTCAGCCGCGCATAGATCGCCTCTCTCGCTTCTCTAACTGGAAGCGGGCACAGTCGCATTCATCCCTTTTTTTGCTGATAGACAACGACAGGTCACCACTCGTCGTCATCGGCATCGTCGCCTCCCTTCGCCAGATGCTCTTGCCGACAGGTCTCCGACGGATGCCCGTGACAAAAAGGATCACTTGCCGACGCCTCAAATAGATCTAATCTCGAGAAAGAGGGGTTATGTTTCGTGATCGCTGCGGCTGGTGTGGTAGAACAACGACACCATAGGTCATGGCCCTTGTTCCTGCTCCGGTTCCCCCGGCCACCAGGCTCTCTCTCGCAGCCGGCAGAGGTAACCCCCTCGCGTGCCCATGTTTCTAGGCCTTATCTCCGGTGAGGTATGAGCAGGGAAATGGCACAGAAAGAGGAAGGATCAAGAAGGTGGTGACCGAGTGTCGAGGGTGTGCGTTCATGTTGATGTCGACCCCCCGCACGCAAGCGAGCTGGGAGGAGGGAAGGGCGAACGAGTGACGGCCATGCATTTCCGGGCCAATAGTTTCGTTTCATCTACCACGGGATGCGGGATATGCAGCTGACAAGCAAGGCCAGGCCAGGCGAGAGCCTCCGCCGTCGCTGTCGTCTTATGTTTGTGGCATTGTGCCATGGGTGTTGATGGTGAGGGCGCGGGACCTCTAGACTGGGTGGGTGGTGGGAGTACAGGTGCAAAGGGAATGTCGCCGGGCGATGACACCCATTCCTATTCTTGGAAGTTGGAGAGAAGAGGGGGAGAAGGGGAGGACGAAAGGGGAGATGGTAGGGGAGATAGCGGTAAAAGCGAGAAAGCCCAAGTGAGCAAATGTCATCCCATCCCGTCAACACCGCATCGCATCTTTCGCTGATTCGTCGGTAGGAGCGTAGCTGACACTCCATCGCCGAGGAACCAGTAGAGAATGAGATGCATGGATGAATGGAGGGGAAACATCTGGGCTACTACCTGTAGCTTGATGCGCCGCTCTCTTCGCCGGTGCAACTGCAGCATCCTAATCGCCACGTAAGTACTTACAAGGTCGTCTCGAGTTAATCTTGGTGTTGTAGAGTCGTATTGTAATCACCTACGCACGCACGCACGCCCATAGATTGTCATATCTGGAAGCTCGACGGCTCTTAATCACCCTCCCGAGGCCCACAACCCGCCCGTGCCGAAATCTTGCTCGTTCATCGCCGGCGGGTAAGCACATACCGACATGGTTGATTAGACTACCGCTCTGTTCTGTGCTGGTGCTGGCCTCACTCTTCACGGCCATATTCCGGTCATACAGGGCCGGAACACGGCACTTGGCTCGCGGGCTTGGCATGACCATGTTCGACCGGGGAAATCAAAAGCTTGTCCCGTCGTATCGAAGACATGGTGCTCCACAGTGCAAGGGGGACGGCGCGAGGGTGTGAGGACCCATCGAGGGCCAGTCGAGGCCGACACAAACAGCAATTCGCCCTCGTCATTGCACGCCCGTCTGTCCCTCAGCGGACTAGGCCCCTTGCTAGAGCCGATGAGAATAGCGGGAGCGCTATTGGACGGGTATGTACCCCGCGTCTTGGCCAAGGATTCGCGACGGGAAGGGAGAACGAACGGCATGGGATTGCGCCCGCCTCGGGTTAGCGCTGCGGTACGTGTAAGGCGTAGCAGCAGGCAAACAGCTCTTGGTTTCTATTCTGTTCTGCTGGTCTGGAGTGGGAGTGGGTTGGATATGCAGTGGAGGTTAGAGTGGGAGCGAGCGAGCATACATACAGAACCCGTCCGTCCTTTTCTTCTCTGTCGCCCTCCCTCTTTTGCTGACCGAGAGAGGGGCATGCCATTGTGCTTACTGTTGCGACTTTGCCGGACTTGGAAGCTCGTCGATAAATATGCAGATGATGACAACGAGGACCCAGTGCGTGTGGACTCGACGGACAACACGAGGAGCGCCAAGTAGACGCTTCGTTTTGGGCACTGCGAGCCTGTTATCTTGTCTCGCCCATCCTGAAGAGGAAACCGGACAGGAAACTGCCAAGATAGCCTTGCGGACTGTCAATGCATGCAACCCAAGGCGAATGGGGGTCACTCGGCGGACGGGAAGTCACCCAGACTGAGTCGTTGGGCTGCCAGTACGTCTCTTGGCCGCCATTCATTGCGGATTTTCGGTCGCCCCGGGACCCTCATTTCGTACGCTGCTGACGACTGTCTGTACTGGCTTCTTCATCTGTGTTGTGTGACCGCCAAGCCGCTCTTCACTCCCTCTCAGTGCTTTGGTGATTTACAGAGGCAACGAATCAGGCCAAGAAAACATGCTTGGCAAGCGGCTTAGCATTGCGGCTCTGGTGCGCCAAGAATAGGAAAGTTTGCCCATTGAGAGTCAATTGACTACTCACGGTCAAGAGAAGATGAAAGATGAGATGCTCAGGGCTTCCTGGTGTTGATTTGTGGCGAATAGGGGGGCGCCCGGAAGTCGAGTTCCATCCCGCTGACTCGCTTCCAAATCTGGCCTCCGTCCCCTGATGTTTCTGCGGCCGAATAACAGCAATATTCATATGTTGTACGTGCTCGGCGAATCTTAGGTATGTAGGTATGTAAGCCATGTTAGTACGGATGGGATGGACGCATGCCTCCAAAAAGAATTCACCCAGGGACCTTTTCTCCAGCTCGTCCACGTCCATCTCATCCAAACTCACCCAATCCTAGCGGCATGTGATCTGCAAGCCTCTTATTTGCCACGCCTACATGTATCTATGTACGTGTGTGTGATCATGCTCGTCCCTACAGCCGCGGTTTAGTTTCAAATTGAGTTGGATGGACGTGCTAGGCCGTGGGCGGCTATGAAGCCCGCGACCCCCTTCTTCCAGTCCATGACAGAGTGTCGGTCTTGGAGTTGCAACAGTTGTCACCCATCCTCTTAGGGATAGCCATGCTGTGGACGGGGTCCAGCCGTCTGGCTGTTATTCGCTCGCGGCGCGACTCCGCACGAGGAGCCTTGTCTGGCTGATCTTGTCGTGCTGCCACCGCACAGGACGCGAACGCCCCCTCGACTGCAACTCCCACCAATGTGCACTCTGCCATGCCCAAATGACCAGCCCGTGATGAACTGCATTAGACCCGGTCACGTCGGCATGTGAGGGGATACCGAGTGTCGTCCGAAAGGGGGGGTTACGGCAGTTCCACCGGTCAACGGCCGCAGCTCGTTCGTCACGTCGTGGTCGTTGTCGTTGTCGTACAGCTCCGTGATAATGTAGCGCTCTTTCGCCAGGCGCATTTCTTGGCTCACACCTCCCGAGTCCCAACCCCTCACTCCCATTCCCCCCAATCTGGTGTCTGTTTGGCTGCTCAGGGCCCTCGGCGGTGGCGCTCGTCCAAGGTTCATGTTGCTTTCTTATGAGGTCTGTGTTGCAACGGGAGCACTTGCGCAAGCGGCAGCTGCAATGCGCGGATCAGATGCGGTGCATTCGAGCATAAAGAACGCCTCCATCGGCAGCGATCCGGCCGTGGATGGACTGCTGTTATCTCTAAAACACGCAACAGTCAAAACATGAGTTGAAGAGCCCGAGAGTGGCACCGACGCTGACTGGAACGCCCCCTTCTTCTACAAGAATATAATCATCTCAACTGCTGAAACCAACCAGTCTGTTCTCGCCTGGTTCACGAACCGCTCCGGGCATCTCATCCTCGTCCTCTGTTGTTTCTTTCTCCCTTCAGCATATTGGAGTTTGTTGTCGAGATGGTGAACTTCAAGGGAAAGGTCGAGACCGTGAGAGACGAGTTGGCGACAGACCCGACTCTCCGTCGGACTCGCGACTTTATTATCTCAGGGGCTCCCAAATTCCCTTCAGCCGCGGGAGTCTACCTCGTCGAAAAGGTGCCCATAGTCCATTGGCTGCCCAAATACAGGCCCAAATGGCTCATCACGGACTTCATCGCCGGTCTGACGGTGGGCGTGATGCTCATTCCGCAGTCGCTGGCGTACGCGAAGATTGCAACCATCCCCATCGCCAACGGCTTGTACTCCAGTTGGCTGCCAGCCGCGTTTGCGGTGTTCATGGGAACCTCAAAGGGTAAGTCCAACACTTCCGCTCCCCTGAGCCATCGCAAGTGTTCTGACCGTTTGAACTCCAGACCTTTCAACTGGACCAACATCTATCATGGGCCTCTTGACGGCCGAGATCGTGCATGACTTGAGCCAGGAGGATTTTGATATCACCGCAATCGCAACATCCGTGGCTCTCATGGTGGGAGTCTACTCCCTCGTGATTGGTCTATTCGGTCTCGGCTTCCTTCTCGACTACGTCTCGTACCCTGTTCTCACAGGCTTCATCTCAGCCGCTGCCCTCGTCATCGCCTTTGGCCAAGTCGGCTCTCTCGTCGGTCTGTCCAACGTACCTTCGGGCGTCTTCAACGTCATTGGCGACGTTCTTAAGCGCCTCCCGAAATGGGACGGCCCGACTTGCGGCATTGGCTTCGGGACCCTTTTCATTCTCATTGCGCTCGAGAAGGTGGGCAAGAAATGGGGCAAGAGGCACTTTGCCATCAAGCTCCTCGCCAACTCGCGTGCTGTCATCGTCCTCGTCATCTTCACGCTTATCAGCTACCTGGTCAACCGCGGCCGCGACAAGGCCGACTACGCCTGGAAGGTCAGCCAGGTCAGCACCCATGGTATCGTCGCGCCCAAGGTGCCCGAGTCCAACCTCGTTTCCAAAGTCGCAACGAGGGCAATTGCACCGCTGGTGGCCAGCACCCTCGAGCACTTGGCAGTCGGCAAGGCCTTCGGAAAGAAGAACAACTACCAGATCGATCAGAGCCAGGAACTGAACTACCTCGGAGTCGTCAACATCGTCAATGGCTTCTTCTCCGCCATGCCCGTTGGCGGCGCTATGTCTCGAACGGCGGTTGCTTCTGAATGCGGCGTCAAGAGCCCCCTCAACGGCATGTTTACCGCTGCTTTCATCCTTTTGACTCTCTATGTTCTTTCTCCCGCGCTTTACTGGCTTCCCTCGTCGACATTGTCCGCCATCATTGTAAGTTCTTTCCCACCCAAACAAAGGGGTACATTTACTGACAAAGCTATTGTCATAGATCATGGCAGTCGTCCATCTCTTCGGCCCCCTGTCTCTCTTCTACCGCTTCTGGCGCATCTCTCTCGCCGACTTCGTGGCGTCCATGATTTCCTTCTGGGTTACCATTTTCGTCAGCGCCGAGATCGGAATCGGTGTCGCCGTGGCCTGGTCCATCGCGTGGACGATGCTGCGATCGACGTTCGTCAAGCCCGTCATCCACTCCAGCTCGATCGGCGCCTCCCAGTCCATCCCGCAGCCCATCACCCGCATCCTCAGCAACGGAAGCGACCGCGGGCCCGACGCCGGCACCGACGACCGCACCGAGAACGCTGGCATCTCGATCCCGGCCGACACCATCGTCGTCGACTTCAAAGACGCCGTCTTCTTCCCCAACGCCGAGCGCGCCAAGAACGCGACGCTCACCGCCATCAAGCTGGTGTACCCCCGCGTCGAGAGCAGCCTGAGCCAGGACGACCGGGAGCGCCACTGGAGCGTCGCGGCCGAGAAGCGGCTCGAGCGGCTCCGCGCGCAGCAGCAGGTCCGACTCAAGGAGACGCCGCTCGCCGTCGTCGTGTGGGACTTCACCATGGTCCCCTTCATCGACACGTCGGGCATCCTGACGCTGAAGGAGCTCAAGGACGAGATCCGGGTGCACGCGGGCAAGTCCGTACAGATCCGCATGATTGGCATGTCAGACAAGGTGCGGAACCGTTTCTGGCGGGCAAAGTGGAAGCTCGTCGATCTCGAGGAGTGGCGGGAGGAGGACGCGGACCTAGTGTACCCGTCCATGGAGACTGCCATCTGGGATCGCGACGGCGAGTCGGGCGCAGACATCGCGAGCGAGAAGAAGGGTTGAGGCATACAGGCAAAATAATGCAACAGTCTTTCTGCCAGTACAATTTGCTTGGCACCTACTCATACATACTGTGGTTCTTCTTTCTAGTCTCTCAGATACCTATCAATATGGAACTGTTTAATTCATCCCCTTTTTTATTATCAACCACTTTGCTTTCTCCCAAACCTTCAACGAAATCAGAACGTCGAGCGAAAACACCCAGCCGTTGATTGACTCAAGTTTGAACCAAGACAAGTGACCATTCTGTCTTGCCCAGGATGATCTATGCTTTGCAGCAGCTGTAGCACACAACCATGGATCACACGGACGGATAGATGCATGTAAGATTAGCCAAGGCAGACCCCGCTCAGTAAAGACTGAAGCTGCTCATTTTCTGTTCACCTCTCTGAAGTTTGGGTCTTCAATGTCAGCATTTCTTCCCCGACGTTGTGCTATCGCTTACGACTGAAGCCGCAACACTTCGCCGCTGCATGTGCCATCTCTAGGTGCATTAACTACACAACATGGAAAGCCCGCGTCCTTACGAATACCGGCCCCTTCGGAGCCCCAGATTCACACGCCTTCTGGTGCTTCATTGTATCAGCCACGACGACCCATCGTGCCCGCTTACCTGTCGCCTCGAGGAGATGGACATGCGCAACCCGTCCTCATATTTTGCCCTCTCATACACATGGAACGACGAAAGTCCAAGTGAGCCACTACTGATTCAAAATTCTGCGATCGGAACAGCAGAAAGCGCCGTCAACGGTCAATCGTCGCGGACATTGCTCATCACTTCCAACTGCGCAATGGCTTTGAGACTGCTCCAGAGCTCCATGAGTAAACAATGGAGAAAGCAAAACTACATTAAGGTGTGGATCGACGCTATCTGCATCAACCAGCAGTCCAGCAACGAAAAGGGGGTTCAGGTCGCAATGATGGCCGACATCTATCGCGGGTCTGAAAGTGTGGTTGTGTGGCTTGGCCAGCAGCATGCTCCACCGAGCCCGTGGTCTTTGGTCGCGCTGCAGCCCCTGGTCATGTTCAGGGACAAATCCTACAGACAGAAGATCAAGCCGCGGGACCTCGTTCTCAAGGACATCGAGCGTGGCAATATCAGCGTCGGCGATATGGCGCTTGGTGATATCGGGCTCCGCAACTCAGGATTCCACAAGAAAACCCCCGGCGAGAGTGTGAGGCTTTTTCTCGGACGAGTAGCCATGCAAGGTGAGCCTTAGGCGTCTAAGGTTCTTCCAATCGTTCCTGTGGGAATTGAAGCACGAGAAAACTGACCGAATACCAGCCTGCAGGTCTGATGTGATGCGCGCCATCGCGTACTCTTCCTACTGGACGCGCGTGTGGACTCTCCAAGAGTTTGCCAGTCCGAGTGTATCTTTCCTCTGCCGCGATGCACGGCTTTTATCAGCCGGAGGCTTTATTCAGCTGTTCAACAATCTCTGCTGGGAACCAGACCTCGCGACCTTGGCCAAGATCGCCGGATATGAGAACTTCATCCTGCACTGGCAAATGCATAACAACTTGGCATCCGCGGGTTCCGACGACGGCCGTGATTTTTTTATGGGATCGCTCATACAAACCGAACAGCTCATGAGACTCAAAACATCTGAGCCTGGGGATAAGATCTTTGCGTTGCGCGCATTGTCCGCTCGCACGCTTGGAAAGATATCGATCGACTATGAGCGCCCCACTGGAGTACTGTTCGCCGAGGTCACGAAAGAGCTGATCAAGGCACATAAAAATCCTGAGCTCTTGTATTTTGCAAGCATACCGAAGGTCGTCAGAGGAACAAGTGGAGATTCGATGCCGTCATGGGCCGTTGATTTTGGAGTCGTCGACGGGTGTTTTTTATTCCCGTTCACTCCGCTCACTGTCGACTTATCCAAGAGAGCGATGTCCATCCACGCCGACATTACGTTACAATTCAGGTTGTGGAAAGACTCTCAGAGACTGAGCCTTATGGGGGCACGGATTGGTGAAGTAGGCAAGTTTGTGGGCGAGGGCTTGAAACTACGACTCAGCGATGGTGCCTGGGTTGACCAGTATGGCTGTGCCATACACGAACCACTCCACAAGTTTATTTCCAGCGTGTCAGCCGCAGTCGCATCAGAAACAAAGCTTGACCGATCGATGGGAAACTCGATTCAAAAGATGCTGCGGGAGATATGGACAGCTTCTGGTAGCAAAACCAGCGCGTCGGAAATTCCTGCCGAGATGCTGGACCGTGGTCTCGGGACGTCATTCGAGCCCTGGTATCAGCAAAACCAGTTGTACGAAACGTTCGAAACAAATATTTACGGCTACCATACTTGTCCTTTTTCACTTCGAACGGGATGTCTGGAGTTGGTTTGGTTGGCGTGCAGGAAGGAGATGTGGTTTGTCTTCTAGTGGGCTTGAAGCACCCGTTCGTTCTCCGGTCAAGCGTTCCAGACAACGGCCCAAGATACAAAATCGTGGACCCGGCAATTGTTGGTGGTGGTGCAATGAAAGGACACATGTGGCCGGATAAACGTGAATTGGAAAAGTTTGTGATTATCTGAGCTTTGGAAGTTGAAATATCTAGTCAGGCCCATACTTAAAAACAAGTCTAATACGAACACAAGTTTTTGGTCGATAGACGAAGCCATCAGAGAGAACTCCAACTGCTCGAGATGGCCTACCAGGTGAAGATCAAATAATCCATTGCTTCAGGGCTTGGGGCCCCTAGGTAGGTAGATACCTGCCATCTTGGGTCAACAGTGAACAAAACTCCTGGGGAAGGAACGACTGGGTTGATCTAGAGGAGCTCCTTCCATCTGGAGGTAAAACCCCCAAAATCAGGTTGCTCCTGCCCAATTTGCCTCACCAGTTTTTGTCAATCTTCTTTTCTACCACATTTCTTTCTCATCAAACTTCATCCTTCTCATTACACATCCACAAAACCTTCAGATTCAGGAAAAAAAAACATTTCTCATCGTCAATACTCACGACAACCCAAGTCCATCACTCTTACTATCCTTCACCCTCAGAGTATGCTTGCCCTCATCCCCTTGGGCGCGGCCACTTTGGATTACAGACTGTATGGGCATAGTACTGACCGTCATCATCAGCCAAACAGTCAAGATGGCTTTTATTTTCTTCAAGAAGTCGGCTGCTGAGACTGGCAACACCAGCGTGAAGGTACCCATACTTTTTATATCAGCCCAATCGCGCGACACATACCTAAAGAATTTTGCACATGCTAATACTTTCTCAGGATTCTAACAACGTCGATACTGAATATGTTATGATTAATGGCACAAAGACTTTGAAGAACCATGAGCAAGACGGGGACAAGGTCAAGCAGCTTAAGGAAGACATCGCCCTTCTTAAGAAGCAGCTGAAGACAAAGGATGCTGAGCTCACCAGTCTTAAGGAGTCCCTTAAGATCTCCAAGCAAGCAGTGGCACGTCTCCAGCAGCACTGCGCTGAGATGATTGCCAGAGCCTGAAGCCACACAGCACAGATAGAGACGGGAAGGAGAGAGGTACTAAAAACAGCAGGAGCTTTGTTGTAACTTAACAGCCTCAGAGAGCTCAGGTTGGGCATAAATAGAGAACATGCATGCCCTAGAGAACTTGTGTTTTGAAACGAACCAGTAAGTAACGGCCAGCGCATTCATTTCAGCTGACACGGGCCATTCATCATCAGACTGAGAGAGCCAGACAGAGGTAGGTTAAGATCAGTTGGGCTGAAATCTACTAGAAAATCTCTCATCGCCATGGAGAAAACCCATTTTCGTTTTCCCTGCCATCCTGCGCTTTTCAGAGGATAGTGTTGCGCCAAGCCGGGGCCGAAGCGGAGGGGCTACGGGGCCGAATGCAGGAACTTCTCCAGAGCGAGGAACCCCCAAGGTGCCCGAGGTAGGTATACTGTACACAGTGTGTGAGGGCGCCTGGATGGGCCTACCTAATCACTCGGGCGGTGACCCGTTTAGTCACCCCTGCCATCCCACACCGAGGTCGGCGGGGCAGTTTTCTCGGTGAACAGCAATTTTATTCTCGGCCATCCCACCCTGCCGACGCTCCAAGTCCAACACGCCCTACCAAAGCTTTTGCGACGCCGAACGAACGACCGAGCCGCCGTCCAGTCCAGTTGAGCAGGATATGCTCAAGCCCCCTTCAAGATGGCGTCCCAAGAACAGAACATGCCGTTTATCAAAAACCTGGCCTCCAGCGGTTCGTCCCCCATCTCTCCTCCCAGGCATCCGTCGCAAATCAACAGTCGCGAAGAAGAGTAGCAAACTAACCCACGGCGCGAACAGATCGCAAGCTCCGCACGCAGGCCCTGACATCCCTCCAAACGTTCCTCGGCTCTCACCGATCCCTCGGCCGCATCGACGCCCTCAAGCTCTGGAAGGGCCTCTTCTACGCCATGTGGATGTGCGACCGCCCCATCCCCCAGCAGAACCTCGCCAACGAGCTCGCGGGGCTGACGCAGTGCCTCCGCAACGAGGACGTCGCCACCTGGCTCGCCGCCTTCTGGGAGACCATGTCGCGCCAGTGGACCGACATCGACGTCCTGCGCATGGAGAAGTTCCTCCTCCTCGTCAGGCGCGCCTTCGCCTCGGGCCTGCGCTGGGTCAAGGAGGGCGACTACGCCGACGGCCGCGCCGACGCGCTGCTGGGCGTCCTGGCCGAGTGGCCCTTCGAGGTCGAGGGCGACCTGCGCAGGGTGCCCATCGGCCTGCGCCTGCACGGCGTCGACCTCTGGGTCGACGAGCTCGAGAGGGCCGAGATCATCAAGGAGGACGCCGGCGACAAGGCCCTGGCGTTCGCCAAGAAGCTCAACGGCCTCGTCGAGCCGCTGAAGCGCTCGCCCATCAAGACGGTGCGC
>WIGN01000638.1:0-13202 GCA_014235955.1 Colletotrichum sojae
CGTTCTTTTGTTATCTCTTCACCGCCGATCCCCTGCGGGCGGGGTACGCAGCTGTTGGTAATTAACGGGTCGTAACAACGAGTCTGATGAAAACTCGACATGGGAGTATTGCGGTCATACCATGATAGTGTATTAGAATAAGGTTAATTAAAGTTAATTGAACTTGGGTCCATCATTATCGAGAGAATGCGGGGTTGTGGGGCCGATCAATTGACTCTATCTATGTAGGGTTGTTCACAGAAACCTATAAAACTGACCGCTGCACAACAAGCAAACTGACTTCATTGCAACTAATACTATTAGATATTACGTAGCCGAAGAAAATCCACCAAACACCATTAGTCACATCAGCACAGAAGTGGCTTCCTGCCGAAAACCTGTTATCTCCATGAAGGGAGAAGAGGCGAAATAACACTAATTTGTCGAGAGCCCGCTTTCTCAGACACCAATGCAAGCGTACGTGTTAGCCCAAAGACCAGTGCAGCTCGATCCAGCAGCAGGGTTCCATCTGATGAAGTCGCTAGTTGAGATTCTGTTGTTTGCCGCGATGACGGCGCAAGTCTCGCCGGGCTTGACGAAGTGGAATTTCTTGCAGTTGCCAACCATCCCCGCTTGGATCGGGGTTGGAGTTGAAACGCCGTTGCCAGGCTGAGTAGGAGTCGGAGGAGACGGAGTTGTGCCGACGACACCGGTGCAGACGTAGTATCCGAGCCAGAGGGACGAGCAGGTGGCTCCTCCCGTCTGCGGGTTCCAGGCCGAGAACTGCGTGGTGGAAATACCGGCCTTGGAGGCGACGACGGCACATGTATCTCCCGAGACAACTTTGTAGAAGCGGTTGCAGTTGCCAACCATGCCGGGCTGCGTCGGCTCCGGCGTGGGAATGCCGTTGCCTTGGGTGGCAGTGGCAGACGGAGGCGGGTTCGGCTGGGAGGCGCCGATGAGGCCGACGCAGACGTAGTAGTCGAGCCAAAGAGACTGGCAAGCGGGACCAAAGGCCGGATTCCACTTCATGAGATCGGAGAGAGCGATGCCGTATTTGGTGGCCAGGACGTTGCACTGATCGCCAGAGACGACCTTGTGAAACTTATTGCAGCTTGTAGTCATGCCCGGCTGGAAAGGCTCCGGTGTGCTTACGCCGTTAGAAGGCTTCGTCGTCGTTGGCGCCGCGACGGTGGTTGGAGTTGGAGGGACAAAGGTAGTGGACTGGGGAGGCTCCGGAGCGGCAGCCACTTCGACGCAGTACGAGTGGCCGTCTTTCCAATCCGCACAACTCTTGACTGAGGGGTTCTACACGGTCTGTATTAGTTGACATTACGGACGGAGTTAGCAAGCTTCACGTACCCATTTCGCAAAGTCTGTCATAGCCAGACCACTCCATTGGACTACAACCTCGCAAGGAAGTCCATCGTCCGCATCCCACCACCAGCTGCAGTTGGGGTCGGTGTTGGGGTCGAAGGTCAGGTTGGGGCTGGGACTGCCGCCTCGCCGTTGAAGTGGGAGGCTGGCCGAGCTCCCCAAGGTAGCAAGAAAGCTAGCCGCTGTGGCGCTGAGAATGAAGACTCGGTTGACCATACTGAAAAACGAACGAAGAAAGTTGGATATGAGTGCAAGTGAGTTACTAGAATCTCCAGGCGATTAATGATAGACGAAGGCGAGGCCTGAGTGTTGTCTGACCGAGAGTTTGTCCAGGTACGAGGACTGGAAACACTCGCTTTATGTGTGACTTCCTGCTCACGTTCGGCGTGAAGAAAAAAGCCAATATTATCGTCAGTATTCTTGACAAGAGGTTCAAAAGTTCCTTCAGTTGGCTGTGTGGTTCTTGCCTCCGAGCCGCCTCTTCTTCTTCCAACACTTCGGCCCCAATTAGCACGATGCTCAATGTCCGCTGACGAGCGGAGGCCAGTGCGATGCAGAAGTGAAATTAGATCCAACCACCCCAGGCTAGCCCCTGTCAAAAAGTAATCGCGGAGTTGCGGTCCAGCCGAGGGCTAGTGGTGGTCACACATTTCGCCAGGGTCTCGTGATAAAGTCGTGAGATGCATTTGATCCATGTACAGGTGCCCCCGCGGAGCGTTTTCGTGTTGGGTCGCTCGTCTTCCAACCGAGCGACTTTACCGCTCTGAGGATTTTAATGTCATCCGAGTTAGCCGCTGCCAAGTCGAACCAACCCTGGTAACGTGGGTCGCGTTCTTTGCCGCAGGTAGGTATAATTACACAACTCTCGACCATCAGTTGGCGACCGGTCAGACTCACCCTCGATTCCCACCCCTTTGCATCTTTCTGCAAGGTCGGAGCGGGCCCAACCGAAGAGCCATGCGCATGATTCACCCTAGAGATGCCAGCTCGGCTTTGCTCCTGCTGTCGCATCTTTTTCTCCTTTGCGCCGCCTCCCCTGCAGACGTCGAGGTCGACCTGGTCTTCCCGGTTGCCAACGAGACATACAAGCAAATGTGGCCTTTCCCGATCACCTTCGCGATTCGGAACGCCTCCCAGCTCTGGCAGGAAGACGACGAGGTCGCGTCCTTCTCGGTCTCCTGGGACGTTTGGGGACTCCAACGCCAAGACAACGTTTCGTCCGGCCAACGGCATCTCCAAGCCGGAGGTGGGTTTTGGTCGACTCTCCCCCAAAATCGTGCTCCCCGCCCAGACAACGGGGTACATCTGTTCTTCGACACCCTCAACACCAATATCATCAACGCCACTGAGCGGGCGTTTCTGCTGGACTACAGTACAGCGCTGTCCTTTGCTTGCCCCCCCAACACCACCGTGGCTCCGAAAGCGGTCAGAACCTGGGGTCATATCATCTTTCATCTGGACCCTGAATCTCCCCGGATGCCCGACTTCGCCCAAATGGATTCTTCCTGCCCCCTGCCCATCACCCACTTTGAATTTACGGATTTCAAATTCACCTTCAACGGCGAGCGTTGCATGGAGATGGCCCCTACACGCCAGGCGGATCCTTGTGGGCTGAAGTTGGATGCAGAAACCCTGGCGAACCAGACGCGGACGGCTATGCTTGAGTTCGCAGCCTGCCCTAACGGGACGTGGCCTGACCCGGAAGGCAGATTGGGCCCCCAGTTCTGCAATGCACCTAAAAGTTCTTCGAGTGCCAGGGAACTTAATGGCAAATTATTGGTCTTGTCAGTTATCACGGGTATCATTGCAGTCTGCAACATGTAATAGGCAGAGGGTCCCAGTTATTAGTCTCCTAGGCGAAATTTGACCCATAGAATTTGACCACCACCGAGTATGAGTAGGCGCAGAGGAGCTTTCGACGTGAATGAAGCCTGGAGATACATTGTTGGACCGTTTGATCTGCTTCTGGTGTGTGAGTGAGCGGGGTGGCGCACCAGCTCAACTGAGGTTTTGCCTCTGGACTCGATTACGGTCCACGGAGGACAAAAGTTCCCAACATCGGTCCACACCGATCGAACCAGTGGCGAGTGAGCTTCTGCTGTGGCCTGCCTTCAGTATGTACTTTGCTAAGCCTCGGTTCTGTTGGTTCATCCCGGTTTCGCCTTGGCATCAAATCTTCTTCCAGTCGAGTTCCAGCGGTTTAGCCCTCATTTTCCACCTGCAGAACCCGACGACCCCTAAATCCGAGAGTACCTAGGTCAAGCCGCCAAGGACGGGGAAGGCGGAGGAATGACTGCATGATCTTGGCAGATCGGATGCGGCCACCTACCTCCAACAACGCATCCTCGCCGTTGTGGAGAACAGTTGCTGCACGTAGGTGGTTCTTCTTTCCCAGCGTAGCATCATTCTTGACTTTTGTCGGAAAGTCAGGTACTATAGAGCCGCAGGAAATTTGATGGATTATTGCAACCCCTGTCAACGGAAGAGACTCCGGGCTTGCCGTCTCCTCCTCCGAGGGGGTTCAATGGGCGAACCCTTTTCATGTGATCAGAGGGAATTTTCCCCTCCGACAAAAGAACCTTTTCTAACGAGAACGTGGGGTCAGTCATGCCCTAGAATGCATAACAAGCGTTGCCTAAGTTTAATACTTGCCTCATTCGGCTCTTAGTTCCAACAGAAACAAGGGTCTAATTCCTAGTGTTGGCCGAATGCTTGCCCGAGACGTGAATTGCAGCGAGTAGAACACAGTCCGAGGTCGACTTATTTTTTGACAGCCGACCGTATAACAGTCGGAAAACAGAAGGAGGGCATCATCTCGGGTCATCTCCAGCGAAATTGTTTTCTGTCTCATTCAGAGCCAATGGGGTCCAAGAGGCTCTTCGCATGGGCTGTCAGGAACGACTGGGCATTATCCACAACGGCAGGCTTTGAGATGAGACTTGTACCTGCATCCTGCATCAAAGCTGCATGTGAGAAGAACAGACGAGATTATGGCTGGCCCAACGACGGGCGGAAAAGGCGGATCCGGCGGCTCAGCGCTGCCGTGATTCGAGAGAAGACTGGGTGACTTCAGTGTGTTCAATAAATACATTCAAGTAGAGTGGTTCTCCCTCTATGGAACGCTGGAAAGAGTGTTTGAACAATTACGTGACAACTGGATCTGACCGGCGTCCTCCACGATGCTCATGCGGCTGTTCAAAGTGGCCACCTCGGTGGTGGCCATCACCTCGTTTTCACTCGCACCCCTTTGTTCAGCCCAAGCCCCCGAGTCCTCTTCCAAGAAGTATTTCGAAGACGCTGGCTTTTCTAGCTGTCCAGAGCAGTGTGTCAACGTCGGCGATAGCCCGTCCAACTGGACTGTCTACTCCGACGTCGATAAGCTGCTTTCCTGTCGAGTCAAGGCCAAAATTTTCGATCTCTCTCTGCATACACCTTTGGACGGAGACGGGCCAAAGGCAATCCGATCTTGCTCTTACATCTCTACTGAAGAGATTGAGGAAGAAGTAACCTTGTTGAACCTCGGCGTCGAGAGTAACAGCACCTCCCTGAAGCGCCGGTCCGTACTGGACAAATGCCCTCCGTCGGTTGAGTCTCAACATGAGATGAACATTCTGTCGTCGAAACTGGATTCCGTTCGCGTCATTGACGGTCAAGCTCTGGGTGCCATTGAGCAGCTTCAGGCACGGCTTTTGAGCGAGTCTGTTGTATGCACCGCCAAGGGCGTCGCAACATTTTCTCACTATGGCGACACTGTCGTCGGTCTGTGGATTGTAAGTGCAATGTCGTTCCCATGATCCACAACCTACTTGTTAGTCCAGACTTGCTAATGATGCCAAAATCGAGTTTCTAGGGCGGTCAATTTGAGAAGCGTCTCGTCGCATCTATATTGTTACAGACCTTCGCCCGTGAGATCTACGAGAACGGAATGGCCGGCATGATGGCGATGCAGCTGTGTGGCAACAACCGGAACTCCGAGTTTACCTTCGGTACGTCAAATCCTCTATCCAAACCCCTTTTGAACATCTCCAGACACCATGGCAGCGGCATCTGATTATGTGGACACTTGTAGGAATCATGGCGGATGCCACTCCGGACTCTGCTCTCGTCAATGTACAAAAGGCTGTGCTGGCATGGAGCAAGGCTGACTGCGTGTCGACTTTCGACGATTCTCGATCCATCGGCAACCAGAGTGTCTGGTACACCAAAATCGCAGAGCCCCTGGTCTCGAACAGCACGGTGCCTTCTCCCAACTCCATAGTCGAGCGTCGTGAATCTGGACATCCTCACGGTCACTCGTCTCGACATTCAGTACTTCACGCGCGCGCAGACTGCCGCACCTCCACGGTCGAGCCAGGCGATGGATGCTGGGCAGTTGCTCAACGCTGCGGCATTTCCCAAGGGGACTTGGAGAAGTTCAACGGCGGTGGCAAGTTTTGCTCATCACTCACTCCCAACCAGAAGGTCTGCTGCTCTTCGGGAACCCTGCCAAATAACGGCCCGCCGCCCAATGCCGACGGCACATGCGACATCAGTCGCGTCGACTCCGGCGACAGTTGCGCCTCTCTCGCCGCGAAGTGCGGCATCCCCGGGGACACGTTCATGAAGTACAACAGCGGCTCCAATCTCTGCGCTACCCTCCGCGTAGGCCAGGCTGTGTGCTGCAGTTCCGGCAAGCTGCCCGATCTTAGGCCAAGCCAGAAGCCCGACGGATCCTGCTTTGACTACGAGGTCCAAGAAGACGACTGGTGCGACAGCATCGCGTCCTTCCACGGTCTGACGCTCAACGAGCTGAAGTCCCTCAATGAGAACACCTGGGGGTTCTCCGGCTGCGAGAACCTCTGGGTGGGAGTGAAGCTGTGCCTCAGCAAAGGGTCTCCTCCTATGCCCGCTCCCATCTCCAACGCTGTGTGCGGGCCACAGAAGCCGAACACGCCTGCTCCATCCGACCGCAGCCCGGAGAACCTCGCCAAGCTCAACCCGTGTCCGCTCAACGTCTGCTGCAACAATTGGGGCCAGTGCGGGACCACCAAGGAGTTCTGTGAGGCGCCGCCCAAGGGTTCTAAGGTCGGGACCAAGCCCGGTTGCGTGTCCAACTGTGGGATGGACATCGTCAACAATGGTCAGGCGCCTATGGAGTTCGCCCGGATCGGATACTTCGAGGCATGGAACAAGAACCGACCCTGTCTTCACATGGACATCACGCAGTTCGACACGAAGAAGTACACCCACATCCACTACGCCTTTCTTGACCTGACACCCGACTTCCAGGTCGACGTCTCGAGACACCAAGACCAGTGGGAGAAGTTTCTCAAGCTCAATGGAGTCAAGCGCATTGCTGCATTTGGAGGCTGGGCGCAGTCCACTGAGCCGGGAACCTTCTGGATCTTCCGGGAGGGCGTGAAGCCGGAAAATCGATACAAGCTTGCCAATAACCTCGCCTCGTTCATCTGGAAGTACGATCTTGAGGGCCTCGATATCGACTGGGAGTACCCTGCAGCACCGGACATCCCTGGCATCCCGCCCGCTGACCCCATTGACGGCGCCTACTATCTCGAACTGCTGAGTTTGCTTCGAACGAGACTCGCGACCAAATCGTTGTCCATCGCGGCACCGGCATCCTACTGGTATCTTCGCGGCTTTCCGATGCACCAGATCTGGAAGGTCATTGACTACGTTGTCTACATGACATACGACCTGCACGGCCAGTGGGACTACGTGAGTTCTCCCAAGCAGATGGTTTGACTTGCTTCAGAACTGAGATTGCTGACATTTTATTCGCTCTGGGACAGGGCAACCCATGGGCGACCCCAGTGAGTACATCGTGTCGGGAATCGCACACGCAGGAGTTCTCATGCTGACGTCTTCATCGGCAGGGCTGCCCAGCGGGAAACTGCCTCAGGTCGCACATCAATATGACAGAGACCATGAACGCCCTGGCCATGATCACCAAGGCCGGCGTGCCTTCGTACAAGATCATGGTAGGCATCACCAGCTACGGCCGCAGCTTCCAGATGACCACTCCCGGCTGCACTGGACCGATGTGCACCTACACGGGCCAGAAGTCTGGCGCGAAGCCGGGCAAGTGCACCATGGAACCGTCTTACCTCGCCGACGCAGAGATCAAGGAGATCATAGCCGAAGGGAGAGGGAGGACGTTCCGCGACAACTCCGAGTCCGACATCCTCGTTTACGACAACGACCAGTGGGTGGCGTACATGTCCGCCGAGGAGAAGGAGAAGCGTGTCGCCAAGTGGCGCGGCCTCAACTTTGGCGGCGTTTCGGACTGGGCCGTCGACCTCGAGAGCTATGTGGCACCGCCAGGAGTCTCTCTACCCGTCGAGGAAGAGGACTGGAGAAAGATGAACTGCGAACACCCGGCCATAACGAACACGTTGCAACCGGCAAAACAGCGCTGGGAATCCATCGGTGCCGACGCGGCATGGAAAGAACTCGTAAGCTCTGTCCCCCAACTCTGGCTATCGGTTTACCGTGATCTGATTCTTCCGCGTTACCTGTTCTCTGGTAAAACGTTTTCACGACTAAATGGCTGACTTCTTGCAATACGTTAGGTTGAAGCCTATCGTAAGGATAATTCGAGAGCGACTTTCATGCGTTTCGTGGCGGAATTCTTCGATATGGACTCCGAAAACAACTGCCACTTGATCCAACCTAACGCGGACTGTAAGTCATACATGTGCTCTGACTTTGAGAACAAAGAGAAGACCGGACCTGCGGCTTCGATCGTCGTCAACGCGCTGGGGCAAGTCGGTAGAGTGAGTGAAACCCCCGGTTCTCAAGTACGGCTCGTGCCGCTGACCGCTTCGGAAGTTCATGGCCGCCAACTATATGGCCGTTGAGGCTGCCAAAAATAATGTTGATGAAGGCACATTCAAATCAACCTTCTCCAAGTCCAAGACCGATGACACTCTTGCTCTATTCATCCTGACCAACCTCCTCTCCCTTGGCTTCACATCCGGTCTCGCGCCTGTCTTCAATAACAGTGAGTCATGTTTCCCACTGCCTTTTGGGAATTTATCATGGCTCTCGTGGCTGACACATTGTAGTGATGAAAGCCATTCCAGGAGCGCTCAAGGACAACACGAAGGACATTTCTTACGCCGCCATCAGCTTCGGTGCTTCGACGGCGAAAGACGTCACAGGGTACGCATGC
Source organism: Colletotrichum sojae (assembly GCA_014235955.1). Classification (NCBI taxonomy): domain Eukaryota; kingdom Fungi; phylum Ascomycota; class Sordariomycetes; order Glomerellales; family Glomerellaceae; genus Colletotrichum; species Colletotrichum sojae. The sequence continues at coordinate 8,528 of WIGN01000638.1, forward strand.
ATGATCCGAACTGTGGCAGATTGTTCTTTGCTAATATCATGGTTTTAATCTGGGCAGATCCCTCGCTGCTGATGGAAACGGAAACCACGTCGGGGAGATGATCAAGCAGTTCTACGAAATAACAACAGACAGAATGGACGATACCGCGAAACTCATGTTCAAAGGCGAGTCTGAAAGCATCGACTTTCTCTATAGCCTCATCAGTGAGGGCAAGATGACGCCCGGGTGTGAGCCGGGCGAAAAGGTTTGCGGGGACACTCGCGGCACTGTCGGGGCAACCGAACTGAGGCGCGCGTGGGAGACGGCGATGTACGGCTATCTGATCCCTCAGATGTGGAAGCTGGAGGACGTCAATCCGGTTGTGATTGTCACAGAGGGCTTGTGTAAGGACGTTGGCGTAGGCACCGGATACAACGGCTATGTCAGGTCCCAAGACGCCGAGTGGGCTCGCGGATGCTTGGATACGGGCACGCTTCTGTACCTTCTGGCCCCCACGGGGAGGGCCGTGGATCAGGGAAGTTTCGGCGTCTGGGTAAACCGGCCCTTTTCTACGCCGCCCGGTCTGGAAAGTATCAAGAACGGCGCCTGGGTGGGAGTCAAGATCGAAGACATGATCCTCAGGTATGTTTCATTAAACCTCCTTCCGTCACTTACCCTTGCTGACTCTGTCATGTGTCAGCGCCGCCGAATGGACTCTGCTTAAGAATGGAAATCGGAAAGGAGCTATTGATGATCCGGCCTACAAAGCCAAGGAGAACTATAACCTCATGTGGAACGTCATCGGGAACGCTGGGAGTGTCGTGCGGACTCCCGGGCTGGTGGATATCCCGGCATGTACCGAGAAATCAGCTAGGAGTAACTGGTTGTTGAAGGCGAACCAGCGCTGGTATTCTTGGCCTTGCGACAAGTAGGTATTGGCGGTTTCATTGTCCTGGGCGCGGGGACGAGAGCATAGGTATTAAGTCTTTTCTTTGTCCACGGGTTCTTGCCTTTGTTGGCGCCCCTTTGAGTTCATTTCAGTCATTTTGTGAAGGGCCAAGGAGTCGTGTCGCACGAGGAACAATGGTCAATTGCTGTCTATGTTCTGACTTGGAAAAGAAAGGAAGAAAGACAGACATTGGGTTCTGCGTTGCAGGCGTAAGAAATTGGAACGTGAGTTCCACACTAGTCGGTCCTCGACTCCACAAGTCGGTATCGGCTAACGCCGATACTCCGATCAGGCACAGCCTGTAACATAGCTCCCTTCTCGCCTTCCCTCTCCCAAGTGAAAAGAATTGATGCCGATGTCGCGGCATAGCCAGTCCCAGCTTGAAAGGCTGTTTACCTGTTTGGGCACTGTCCGTTCTTTAGGCGACCTCCTTGGGCCGACCATAGGGCCAACTCCCTCCTCGCCCACCCCGTCATTCTTACCATACGTGGATTCAAAAACCCTCATGGCATCCGTATGCTCAAGATTGGTCCTGAGTTCCCAGGTAGGGTCGGTGTATCCAGTCCACTTCACCAGAACTCTCCACTGAAACCCTTTCCCTTTCGGCCTCCTCTCCGCTCGCAATATCCTCTCGACTTCATACTGGGCCTCTCCTACTCCTTCAGCCCCATCTTCCACCGCGGGGATCAACGGAGGTGGCTGGGTGTCGTCGGTCTTTTGTAAAAGTAGCGGGTCATTGCTAGCTCTTTTCAAGAGGTCTACGTGAAAACGGGGGAATATTCCTATGGGGACATCCAGTTCTACCACGTAAGAAGAGACCACTTCCTTGACCTTGTACTTTACGTGAAGCCAAGACAGTTTCTTGGAGGCCTGAGGTGTTGCAATATTTCTGAGATTCAGCCAGACGACGTCTCCTTTCTTGAATGTGTGAGCTTGGTCCTTAGTCTTATTTAAGCTGTCCTCCATCCTCTGTTGAGCGGCTGCCATGGCGGCTATAGCGAACTCCTAGGCTGTACGAAGATTCTCCACAAACATCTCGGCTACCTTCCGCGGGGGGGAGGGCTTGGACGCTAGCTCGAACTGTTAGATTGGCTCAACGTGATACCGATGTGTCAGGAAAAACGGGCTGGCCCCGAGCGCGGTATCCCTATTGTTGAGTGCCAGCATTCCGGTGGGAAGTAGTTTGGGCCAGTCATACTGCGCGTAGGTACAGAATGCGCGAAGGTAAGCCTAGATCTCCTAATTCATCCGTTGCGTACTCCCGTCTGTTTGAGGATGTAAAGCCGTCGACAGCCACTATTCGATCCCTACCAGCTTGCACAAGTGCCTCCAGAAGTCTCCCACCCAGTTGCTCCCTCTGTCCGATGTGATGGATTTAGGAAATCCGTGGAAACGATAGTGACATTGCAGGAAACGTTCCGCGCAGTCGGTGACCGACATAAATGTCATAGCTTCAGTGGTAACGCTTTTCAGGAGTCTATCAACGATTACCATCATAAAGCGCGGATCCCCTTTCGTCTTAGCTAGGAGGTCCGTCTTAAAGTCGATAGATATTTCGCTATGAAATCTGTCCGGAACGGGCAAAGGCTTTAGCAGGCCCTTTCGGCACTCCCGCCACAAGTGAGATCTTCCACAAACATCGCAATTCCGACAAAATTGCCGAACCATAACTGACATGCCCGGCCAGTGAAAGTTCCTCCTCATAATGGCAAAAGTCCCGTCTCGTCCCGGGTGTCCTATAGCGTGTGAATCGTGCGTCTTCTGGATCAAAGCTGTCCAAAGTGGCTCCCATTCCGGCACGAGTGTGCGTTCCCTAAAACGGAGCACGCCTCGGAGGTCAAAATCGCACTCGTTCGCCTGGATCTTCCAACTCGCACAACTCGGTGGGAATTTGCGGTCCTCTTTCGATAGGGCATGATACAGTTCCCTGAACGTTCTATCTTCAGTCGCTCCTCGGTCCCATAGCATTTACAACTCGGGTTCCATGAAGACCTGGCTTCCGGACGGTGGTTCCTTCGTCAGGGGGACGTTATGGCTCGTTGTACTGAACACCTGGGCCGCAGAGAGGATTCTGGCTTGGGCCATGTCTGCTTCCGGACCTTTCAGGAATTTGGGCGGAAGCCACTGATCCTTCACCAGTTGGACAATCCGGTTTTTCAGTCGCTCGTCGTCGTTCCCTTTTGGCATGTCCTGCGGCCTGCGGGAGAGAGCATCTGGTCTCTGGGCCTTTTTTCCAGCCCGGAATTTCAGCTGGAATCGGAACTGAGACAGTACAAGAGACTAGCGTACTTGCCTTTCCGAGAGCCTCCACATCAGGTATACTTTCTCGTAACGCGTCGAGATACGGCCATTCCGAGCTCTTGATTGGGTACATCTGTCCTCGGGCCCACCTTTCTCCAAATCCCAATCTCGACGCATTCCCGCACGATAATTAGATAAACCTTCTTTAACTCCATCGTGTAACCGCGCGAGCGGAGAGGGGTCTGATTATGGATCTAACGGAGCGTAGAAGTAATAGGTCAACAGGATCTTGATTGCCATGGGTCCCTAGGGCCCCGGGCCTACCGCTCTATATAAATACCATTTAAATCCGCATACGGCAAAACCCTACTAATCTGTTTAACCTGTTGCGTGACTTGTCCCTACTCTGTTCTTTTCTTTGGCTTCACATCCTCCCTGCTGCTGTTTGGATTTCCGGTTCTCTATACCTAAAAAGCTACTTAGTTACGTTAAGAGTAGTTAAACCACTTAGACTTAGGTGCCTATGGTTTTGGGAGCTGTGCTTGTCCGTATTAGTATGATTGGCCCGCGGCAGTCGAGCTGACCCACCCAGGCCAGTGCAGTGGTGCGGGGTGGTAGTGGTTTCCTAAACGGGCAGGTAGGGTAGCCTGCCTCTCCCTCCCGCAGCGTGTTCTTCGTCTCGCCCTCCCAGCGCCGTGCCTTCTCCACAATCCCACATACCTACCTACCCCCCTCCTTACCTTCCTTTCCACCACCAACTCGACGAGCGATTCTTGCCTCTTGGCCTCCCAAGAGGACACACCACACGCGCGGCAGTCGGGGCTTGGTCTTCTTGGCTTCCGGGAAGGCATCGCCCCCATTTCGACGATACAGGGCAGGCGCATCGGCAGGAAGATGGTACGTTCAGTCCGCCCTGCCGACCCGTGGTGTTGGTGTTCCCAGGTGCTGACCGGGTGGTGTAGGAAGCGGGCGAGCACGCGGCGGCGGGAGGAGGCCGGCGACGTGCCGACGACGCGGCCGTCGAGGCAGGGCGCGGCGCGGGCCCGAGATTGCCGCCCGAGGTCCTCACGATGATCATCCGGCTGCTGGTGCCCGGCTCGGCGGGAGCGGCCGCCTTTGTAGCCTCCAGCAGTCAGTTCTTTGAGGCCGCGGCCGGGGTGCTCTAGGAGACCGTCCCAGCAAAAGCCATACGGAAGCTAGGAAAGGACAGGATGCCAAAGTACACGCCCCTCATCACCTGCATCGACGGCTGGGAGCTGTATGCAAGTGAGCTGAACCCGTACGCCGAGAAGGGCAAGAACCCGGAGTACGTCGAGTTTTGCGAACAGCCTTTCCCGCTGCTGAGACGGATTTCACGCCTCGTATACGAGCAACGTGACCGTAAGCCGCGCAGTGGATGGCCTGGCTGCCCGTGGCCAGAGAAGCCCGGGGAGGTCCTCCGGAAGCTCGCGGCCAACGCCCCCGGGGTCGAGTCGATCCACGTGGCGCAGTGGTACAGCGCCGGCG
>WIGN01000639.1:0-13198 GCA_014235955.1 Colletotrichum sojae
TACTTCTTGGGATTGGATGGGCTAGCCACCTACCCATCGGCTTACGAAGACCAGAGCTTATCTTCAGGTTCAACTTGTGGACAGCGGCAAGACTAGCTCTCCATGCAATCCGAACAAGTCTTCGACGCCCATCTTACGTTCTTCTCAACTATTTCTAACAAAATCACCATAGCAAGACAAGGACCGACAGGAATGTTTTGTTCAGCGCAGTGCCGTGTCTGACCGTAGTACTCGACATACCCCATGCCCCTTGCTATGGACACGTGCCTAATGCAAACACGTTAGATGCGGCTTTGGGCTGCGGTTTTCTCTCCCCAACTATTTGTTTCCCACCACATTGATATGCCAGATAACACATTCAGCCTGGTAAGTGGAATGATACTATGATATTTTAACCCCCCATGAACTGGCATGATTGCTGATTTGCGAGAAAAAGGGACGTTATCACCGGTCGGAAGTGCCTTTGCTCTCTAGGGTTCTGGACTGGATCAAGGTTGAGACACCTTGGACTCGGAACGGTTCCCCGCCAATGCCGGAAATAACCAGTTCTCCGAGACGGATGGACGCGATGTATCCCTTCCGACGCTGCCAGCAGACATCTTGCTCCCTTGAACCACCCGCGTTCTGCTGGTGAGCACCTTTCTCGCTCCCGATCCATAATGATACACATTCCTGGGAAGTACCCGATCGTTACCATTGCTGCCCTTACTTTTTCCACCGCCTCATAATATTATACCCATCGCCCTCGATTACCGCCGGCAAGCGACTGAAGGGATCGCCATACAGCAAAGCCATGTTGAAGAACAGCATTGGTTTCTTTCGCGAGCACTCTTTCCTTACCTTTCCCGAGCAATCCGCTGCAAGTCAACACTTGAAGGCCGCTGCGAGCCAGCAGACGTGTCCATAGTAAAGCGAATAATACATCGAACATCGGTGCTTTACAACATCGAACCATCCGAACGGGCTCGACCTTCAGGCCAATATTTTGATGATAACCACTCTATTTGATATCTGCGAGACTTGAACTCCTCCAAGTGCTCAGCCGTTCGGGTCCCTACGTCCCGCGAACGATGTCGTTTGATATTATTGCTATGTAGCAACAGTCAGCACGAAGACAGCAATGGTAGTGGACAGTCATGCCGGGGTTAATATCAGGTCATGCCTGAAAAACCTAGAGAGGCCGGGATGGGCTATTGTGCCGGTACCGGTTAGCCACAGGCGTCATCTAGAATAGTCGTTTGCGGCTGGCGTCCAGTGAATCCCTTGGCAACGTACTGTCCGGGAACCGAAGGGGACAAGCCGAAGAACAAGGAGAGTAATATGAAACCATCAGATGCCTCTGGCGCAGGCTTCTCACCCAGTGCTCCCAATACGGATTGGTTCCTTTCGAACCCAACACTTGTTTAATACCAGGGTTAGGGTTGATCCAGACGATTGAATCAAAGAAAGTCTGCTAACTGACTAACACGGTACCACCCGCTGGGATTGCAGCCGAGAACTTACGATAAAATTTGCCGAGTTGAATGCCAGATGACTTCCCAAGTATTCGGGTGTGTTGGACGGAGGAAACAGCAACGCGGCTGGAACATGTCTTGAAAGCCATTCCTGCGCCCTGGGCAGCAATCAGGCCCGACCAGACTCTCGGGACAATGTCTCACTTCCAGGCAATGGCGGTACTTTTTTATCGGTTGACACCTGCTGTCGATTTAAGATATGACGACTAGCCAATTTAACCATTGCAGCATCTGTCACTAGCGTCCTCGCTGAGTCACACCGCAGCAGATGCTTTCGTGAATGATAGCCAAGTCTGACTAGTGATCGGTCACGGGGCTTGGAGCGTTCACGTCGCGTGCAGAATGTGTGTCCAGGCTCAATGTATCAGCGCTCAGCCACCTGGCACCTGAGAGGCGACTGATTTCGACCTTCTCCTCCGGAGTTGGTGTCCTGGGGACTTTGGCTGGAGGGGGAGGAGATCAGATACTTCTCACAAGTCTGGGGGGCTCAGAAAAACAACGTGGTCGCCGATCACAAGAAGAGCCCAGTGCCCGGTTGATCAATGCTCATGTTAGAAGCACTTGAATGTCGGTTTACGGCGAGACCTGGCATGCTGAGGGGCCAAGTAGACCTGCTGAGATGCCTTTTCGAGACTCGGACTTGTCATTTTTTTAGCATCCCAACATCCCTAGGCAGCAGGCATGGTTCCTGTCGTCTCGTGATTTTCGCTTTACCGCAGTATGTACCGTTAGGTGTGACAAGCGAATGGAGAGCTTGAAGAAGAGATGAGAGACTGTATTGGATGACAGGCTCAGTAGCCTACCGTCTTTATGAAGCAGAGATTACCATCATCTTTTTAGACTTCATCTCACGGCCCGCCTGGTTCATTCCTTGATCCCGAGCCGTTCGAACGAAGCTAGAGTTGTATCGAGTTCTCCGCTAGTGATCTATCCAGCCGATATCAGGAACTCACGGTAGATAGCACTCATTCGTACCGGCATCATCTGTAGTTTGAAAGGAAGTAATTTCCAAGACTCGAAGCTGCCAAGCGGCATACAAACTGGTAAAGAAGGCCTCATGGAAGAAAAGTGAAACCGAATGAATGATCAGCCTCCCATGTGTTACGATCCGCAACAGCCTGACAAGCCGCCGTGAGACTAGACAGGCGAGAGAAAAAAAGCCCAAGCAACGTATGAAAATGAGTGCGTCTAAGAATAAAAGCCGTCGATTTGAATTATTCAAATTTAACCCCCTACCTAACCATCTCCTTATCTATCATGTCTTGTTGTGTAGGTAATGCGAGGTGAACGGACCCCCCACCAGAATGGCGAGCCTCACCTAGGTGAACCAATATAGACTCGGTATGTTTCGGTGAGTGGTAGTTGAGCTGACATCTTCACCGAAGACTGACCGATTTTGTGTGGGGTGGGACAAAGCTCACTGACAAGGGAAGCAGCAACCAGGGTGGCCGGGGAAGCGGTTCCGCATCTACGGGCCCTGACAATGCTCGACATCCATGCACCGCTGCACCTGCATACCTCGTGTCCTGTGGGATGCGACGACTCATGCTGGGGCGGGAGCGGGCAAGCAGCCCTTAGGTAGTGAATGCCTCGGAAAACATACCGATAGTACTTGAACCTAGTCTGTCCCGCCAAATTTGGCGAGTCACTCGTGTCCCGAGTCAGCCAGCCAAGGCCGAGGGTTCGCGATCCAGGTGTTTCTTTGAAGCGCGTTCCAACGCTCTTCGTAACAAGCAATACAATCGAGCCTTCGGCGTTACTCATACAACAGGGAACGAGCGACACAAGCCGTGATTTGGACGGCTTATGAAGGTAAGCCGCAGTCGCAAATAGAATCATCAACAACAACGACTGACAACTGGGGAAATTTGGGCGTGGTCATGAAAATCGTGGGTATCATGAACATTAGAGTGCGGGCGATGGCCAGTCTCTAAGTACATGCCGACAACGGGCGGCTCTGTGATTTGGTTCCATCTTTCTACCCCGTTCCAAACCATTTTAGATGAACGTCCGCATGTGCTCTCTTCTTTTCAGCACCGGCAATCTTACCGATACCATCACCTTCCTTTCACTCATAGTCGGCATCCATGGTAGGCGTCGGTGGGTCGGGTGTGGGAGTCGACGAGCGCCCTTCGACGCTCATTTCCTCGCGGTATATCATCTGTCCAAACTCGTTCCTCTCCAAGACAAAGCACCTCTCCGCGTACACACCGTTCTCGTTCTGTCGGCGCCAGGCAGCACTGAACCGACGAACCATGACTTTACGCCAACCGCCAACATTGATGGTGATTCGCTTCCAGGGCCGATTAGGGTTGGCCTGTTGCTTTTCGCGCAGTAAGAACTGGAAAGTACGCAACGCGGCATCGTAGTCGCGATCCATACCGGGGTGGACAACCTCCAGAGCATGCAGAACGGTCTGGACGTGTAACGTAAGAGTGTGGAGGCTTCGAAAGTTGCAGATGGCTCTGAGAAACTCAGACGGATCGCAAAGGGCCACGTCCATATCCAGCTCGAGTGTGTTGACGTACGGCAGACCAATTGCGAGGGTTGAGATGTCTTCGGCCCATAGTGTCGGACATCGCCTATCCTCTTCCGCGAACCCAACGTGGTCCCGGAAGCGCAACACTTCCAGTGAGCTCCCATGCCTCAGGATACCGTCCAACGGGAAAAGCTGAATGTGGCATGTGATGCTGAGAGTCTGCAGGGCCCTAATGTTGTTTGCGACCAACAGATACATGCCTCCTGTCGCTTCCTGTCGCTTATCTACCAGGTGAGCGCTGTAGTCCTCGCAGTGCAGCCGTCGCAAACCCGTCAAGTGGGTGAAATCGACAGATGATAGGAAGTTAAAGACAGGAACAGATATTAAGTCGAGTGATTCGAGTCGAGTGAAGTCCCAATAAGCCAGAGTCTCCTCTTTGGAGTGATTCCAGTCGTAGGACTTGAGAACAAGATCCCTCAGCGGGGGCATTCGCTCGCCGTGTGAAAACTTGAAGTTCGTTCCTTGGCCTTTGTCCTCGTAGTGAAATGTTTCAAGACGTCGTGATAGCAGGAGAAGCTGTTTCAACGAGTTCAGTCGTGTGGTGAGCGGCGGCGCTGGGCTGGCTAGCTTTAAGGACACGAGCAGATCTGTTGGGATCGCGCGAACATAGGTATCTCGTAGCTGACCCTCGAATTCTCGCAACGGAAGGTCCTCGACGAAGAGCTTTGTGTCGTTGAAGCGGGTTTGCTGTGGATTCAACACGTCTGAGGGCAGCCAGAGTCGCCCTGTCCTGAACTCGGCATCGACGTAGCGCCATCTGAAGACGCGTTAGCGAAGTCACGTTGGGTTGATTGAAGCTCACGATCGGCATACCGTACTGTTTTCAGGCGCTGCACACGGTCTAGCACTCTCCGAATGCCATCGGGGTCCAGGTCGCTCCGCACGACCACATGATTGGTGAATGTAGACACGTGGCGTAGGAGATTGGGGTACCGTGACTCGGTGTAAGGAGCTACAATGCGCTCGTTGAGGGACAGCGTGTGGTATGTAACGGGTGTCGCGATAGCATCGAGGCGTCTCGACAAGCACCGGGCAGCAGCTACTGCACGACCGTCAATCTCTCGAAGCTACGAGCCGGCAGTCAGCAGAAGTACTTGAAGAGCGAGAACGGCGTGCCAAGGATTAGACTGAATCCGAACCAGAACCAGAGAGCGAGGGTCGACACGTACCTGCTCAAAGATGAGAGCTAGCAGTTCGGAGCTGAGGTCATTCAAAGACCATTTTGAAGGTGGTGAACGGAGGGAGGATGCGGTAGCCATTCGCCAACAAGTGGCGCTTCCACATGGAGAGGCAGGGGAGAGTCAGTGAAGAGAAGGGAAGTATCTTGAGAAGGTCGGGACGGGTGAAGAAACCTCACGTCTGGGAAATAGGGGGGGAGGTAAGGGTCTTATCAACGGTTCCATCAAATGCGAAAACGTTGTACTGTTGAAGACAGCTTGGATGATCCGAAGTCATGTTCCGCTGGTTGGCAGACGAGGCTAATCTGTTTGCGGATAATGTCACGAGCGGGTACAGTTAGATGACCCAAGCAAGCCAGCAGCAGCCAACTAGGCGTGTGGCAACTGCGGGACGGAAGCGAAGAGAGTCGCGCCGACGAGGAGGAGAGAAGCGGAGGATGACGAGGTCAAGGTGGAGGACGACAGGATGGATCGGGCGCCGGGACGGGGATGCGATGGAGCCAACTGGGCGGGGAGGGGGGCATCTACATTAAGTCGCAGAAGCCGCCTGCAAGACGAGGGCGAAGCAAGATGCAGCCTGGGTCTTGGTTGGTACGTGTCGTGTGTATACGTAGGATGAAAGGTACATTGACTGGACCCGTTCTGAACTTGGTTGGAGAGGCGAGGATGGAGTCTTGATATTGGGCCCGACTCGGACTGGACGACAACGAAGGAGAAAGCAGAGTCGTAGACACGCCCCCCGGGACGAGGTAGGTGGACGACCACACTAGCGGGATTTAAGAAAGAGAAAAAGGGGGGGGGGGGGGATTGGATGGGAGAGTCGAGAAACGGAAAACGAGAGGTTAAAGGTAAGGAGATGTGGACGGGAGAGACTTTTCTAGGACTAATACAACAAGCGTCGAATACACGACATAGGACAGAGACGAAGATGAGACAAGCTGGTAGTGGGAGAGAGCAGTACTAGTAGCATGCAACCCATCGACCGTCCCATGAGCAAGCAGCAGACGGGAAAGAAGAGCAGGACAAGACAGGACAGGATAGCTACCGAATACCAACGACCTTCGGTACCCTTGTGGTAGGCCCGGCGGGAGGGCCGTTCCCCATACTCTCATTCCCTTTGGTCCTGGGAAAAGCAGCGAGCATCCAAGAGACAGCAGGTATTGGAGAAGTTTGGGACCCTGGGCATGGGCGACCAGACCGAGTGGATAGAACATGTTTCAATTGACCTGATCCGCCGTGTGACGGGGGTGCGGTCTTTGGCTGTTACTGCGTTGCTGTCGCCAGTCGGTACGTAGCTTGGTGGCAGGGAGAACGACGAGAGGAGACACGAACAGAGAAAAAAAAAGAGACAGGTATCCATCCGTAAGTGTAAAGGTCAAGGTGAGGTCTGAGGACTGAGGAGTGAGGTGTGAGGAGGAGCGACGTGGAGTCGAGCAGAGGATGAGGGACGTTTCGCAAGAATGTCCCAAAGAGGAAAGGCAGGTTGGGCAACAAGGGTGGATCCCGGCAGAGTCTGGAAAGGCCCCCTGGCTAATGCGGGGATTGCAGCAATCCGAAGATCGCTGCCGTGTGCTTGCATAAGCACTGCATTGATGCATAAGAGAACATCCATACACAAGCAACAGGGAAAGACGGCCCTTGCATCGACCAATGACTACACGCACCAGCGGCTCCTGTCACCCCACTGCCTGAGTTTAGTGCTGCCGATTCCCTGTCGCGGCGCCCGTCGTCTCCTCTCCGATACGTCGCCCAGGGGAGAGGAAATAAAACAAAAAAAATTAGTTGCTAGAAAAAAAATCTTCCGCGGCCTTCTCTGGATGCCAAAAGAGCGATCCCAATCCCCATGCAAAGACAGGCAAGGTGAGAACTCTCTGGTACGTATCCGTCTCGTAGGTAGGTCGCTAACTAGTGCTACGGGCCTAGGTATGCAGTGTAGGTAGTTCTTCCTAGTGTATCCGTTGCTGACATACGTTGGTACTTGGAGTGGGTAGGTAGCACCTAATAAGCAGCTCCACAGCTTCCCAGCGAAACGGAACCTGGCAGCAGTTGTTGCTACAAATAGAAACATCGGCCTGTAATTTTGACTTTCAATTCTTTACTCGGTGAACTGCTTACGATACGGCCCTTCATGTCTACTACACACTATTGAAGTCTACCACTTCATGTCTGGCACTTGCGGATTGGATTCATCCTTGAACCCCCGCCACGTCGTTGTGCCATCAGATGACTAGATGGGACCGAGATGACAGGTTCTGCGTGCCAACGTCGCGGCCCCCCCGTCAGTCACCATTTCCATACCTAATCTGCCGGTCTGGTCCAGGTCCGGCCTGAGAGTGCCACTGGGTCGGGGTGATGACGCCGGCCTGGGTGGAAGAAATGACTGCTTCCTTTTTTGTCGAAATGACGGACCATTCGCTACCTCGGCGCTGTCCGTCTTCGATTATCCTCCTTTACGAAGGAACATAGTGTTGTTAATTAGTGTTTATTATTATGGGATCCCTATGGTCATTACTCCTCTACCCACCCCCCCCCCCCCTAACCCACCTATCCCTACCCCTTATATACTCTCCTACCTCTTTATCGCATTATAAATAATCTTTCAAATATTCTTAGAATAGTTATAGTTTCAATTAAAGACTACTATAAATATCTTTTAGTCTTCTTACTTAATAATTCTTCTTTTAAATTACTAATATATTTCTTTAAATAACTTAATAAACTTATATAATATAGTAATATTATTATTACTCGGATTATTTTTATTTTAGTAGTTTAATAATAGTAAAAAGTGTAAGAATAAAAAGCTAAAACATCTTACTAATACCCCTAGGCACGCTCGTGGCCAACCCAGGTATTGCGTGGCCAACCCTAACGTTAATTATGGGCAAGCTAGGCAGCAGCTAAACCTTAAGCAGTAGTAAACCTACGAGGGATCCAAAGGGTTCTAAGAGCCTCTAAGAGGCCTATGCGCCCAGGGGCCTCGAGGCCTATATATTCAGGGCCTCCGGCACCCTAGCTAGCTCTCTCTCTTAAGCAGATCAAGCAATAAGATTAACTACTATTTACCTATTACTCTTACTACAATATTTTCTCTCTTATATGCATATGATGCATCAAACCTATACCTTCTCCAACTCTCTTAACCGCGATATTACTATAAAAGTCTTTGGATTTCTTAGTACTAACCTTCATATCCTTATACCTATGCTTAAATATAGTCGAACTATATATAATTTAATATAATAGTACTAAAAGTCTTAGTAATATAGTACTAAAAAAGTAATATCTAGTAAGCTCTTTTTTGGCTTATCTTTTATCTTTATTCTATAAGTTATTAATAAAATTTAGTATTATTAAGAATTTTTATATATTTTTTATAGTTTTTTTTTAATTATGTGCCAGTATAAAGTAGACACGACGATCGTAGCTTAAAGCGGGTGAAAAGTGTGTTTTTGCCACTACTGTTGATGGTAAAGAAAAAAAAAAATTGGTAATAGGTCGTCGATTATCCTGGATCCGAGTCCCGACTGCCGAGAGCGCCACCTCGTTCTCGCAAAACCAAGCTCCAAGCACGTAGTCAGCTACCTACATGGTAGCTCATCAGTCAAACTTTGCTTCGAATCTCTGGACGTGAACATGGACATCGATAGCATGTCAAGCTCATAGACTGTGACGGTATTCAGTTTGATCGAGTCATCGTCTTGCGCACGCCTGCCTCACCTGTCAACCGCCTCACAACCCAATCGTGAGCCGCGCCGGGAATGGACGTGCGGCCAGACGGGGGAAACGAATTTTCAATGGCGAGGCAAGATGGCTGCAGGGACTGGCACCTCGTCGTCCTCCTCAACTCTCATTCTCAGGACCCAATCGCGGACGGAAACAGACGACAATCAGACAGACCACTGTCAGTTTAAACAAGTCAAGGCCAAGGCGGTGCGGCGTTCTCGCCGCCTACGTACCCTCCAGTACACCAGTATATTTACGCACCTTAGCGCAAGCTCTCACTCCCTTGGGACTTGTGACGCTCAGATTCCCGCCGTCAAGCTAGGAGCCCCTGTTCGACAACCTCCGTGCTCTCTGCGACCCTCGGCCCGCATGTCGTTTTGGATTGGGATGGGGCGGCTCGACTGAACTCACCCACAGCTGCGTTCCAACCGGGACCCACAACCCAGAGCCCAGTTGGCAGTGGAGAGCCCCTCCCATACACTAGGGCCCCCTACAAGCTACAGCCCGGCCGCGATGCCTTCTTCCTCGACTAGTACCACACCGCACGCTGATTGCTGCCTCGGGATATTTTGTAATGGGTAATATTCCGTTATCCGGGCTACCGGCGAGCGGGTGGATGCGATTTGCTCGTCTGCTTTTGCGTCCGAACCCCTGCTGCGTCGTTGTGGAACAAGGGGCCCCGGATCTTCTGCGCTCCATGGCATTAAGCGTACTACTACAAGTAGTATTCATGGATGTATGTGATCCGCGCAGTGTGCACGTGTAGTGAGTCTGGTATCACTGTAGGATATACTCTGCAACGGCCTACATGTATTATAGTAACTCCTCTCCTCGTCCATCGTGGACCAATCCTCCTCAGGACGATACCCCAACTACCCATTATCGCAAGAAACAAAAGCGCCGATGCGGCGCAGGCTTGACAGGCAGACTAAAACAAACGTTAGGGGCTGCAGCAATCCCTGCCTGATCCTGGGTAGCCGGCGGTGGCAGCTGTTGCTCTACGCAGCGCATCACCTCCCTGGTATCAATGTTAATACTGTCCGTACTTGCCTGCTTACCTAGCACCTGCATACTAGTACTGGTACATTTGCTATAAAGAGCCTGCCCGCGCTTGGTGGCTCTCCACCTCTGGAATAGTGCTCGCAACTGTGAGAAAACGAGCTGAGTTTTCTTCCTTTCTTGCGCTTTTCCACAAGAGGGAGCCGAGTGTTCTCACGCCAGTAATAGAAGGTCAAGATTGGAAGATGCTGCGTCAGTATGCGTCAGTATGCGTCTGACTGCAGGTGGCCGTGAGGGCTCGTCTCACTATTCATGTGCAGACCTAACGCATGCATAGGTACGTCGAAGAGCGAAACCGTTTTGGGCTCGAGTCGCGACTTCGGTACCAGGAAATCGTCGACAGACTGCATGTACCATCGTTCCTTTACTCTGTATCACCATAAGGTAGTATCCGTCGTACCTAAGGTACATAGTTATGCACATAACGGCGGTTGCAATACTTTATAAACGCATGATTTCCATTCAGACGGCGACGATCACAACACTGACACACACCAAATTCGGGAGTCGTTGGCGTGGCATGTATCCGTACCTAGGGTACGGTATGGATATTACTTCGCAGGCGCATGGCCAGCCAGCCGTGCTTTGAATTCTGATCATGCAGGAAGTCACTTTAACCGCTTCGATGAGGAACCCCCGCGCCGGCTGAAGCCCAAGCCTCGCCATGTCTCGTGGCGATGTCGCCTTCCGACAAAGAAGTCCCGCTAACCAAGACGCCTACACAAGGTGACAAGGCATGGTAGTACCGCGCAGCATGGGAGCCCAGACCGTCTGTCAACTTCCAGGTTGCAGTGTAGAACAAGGCGCGAACTTTAAAATCGGCCGGCTACAGCGATATGGAAGAAGCAGGGAAGGTAATCTCACCAGTGACTGGACTTGTCAATGACACGGAAGCCGAAGAATCCCTGCTCCCTGTCTTTCTTCACACCTAAAGGCTCAAGGTCACAGGCGACCGAGTCGACGTAAACAACGACTCGTCGGCTGGCTGTGGTTTTATTTTTCTTTCTTTCTAGAACATGAAGAGGGCCATTGGGGTGGACGCACGGAGCCCAGAGGGCGCTGAGGGGCTGGTCGATCTTGTTCCATCAGCCGCATCGTCTGATCTCCGCCCAAGAAAGTCCAGAGATGCGAGTGGTCCATCGAACCCTTGTTGAACTTCCCTGCACAGCCCACCCTCTAGGCTTTCCACGTTGCATCCTGGCTAATCAGCCCTTGACGACTTTCTTCACTATTCCCACTTCCATCCACCACCGGCCGCTGTTATGGATACTCTCTGTCATTGCTTGAAGGGGTTCCAACACAACACGCACGCATGTTGCCGCGACCGCGGGCGTCTTCATCCAACGTTCCGAACTCCCTCACCCACTAATACAGACTACAGTCCACGGCTCTGCGGTGTGCGCTGGACCTGCAAAGAGTGTACCTACCTGCCGCTGGGCCCGCAGCGTCCGACATCAGTGATCACATCACGACCGCTGGATCCCGCTTTCCCGCAGCTGCACGTGCTGATCTCGGCCGTGATTGTCAGGATACGGACGATTCGTGGCAGCAGTCTTTGCCGACGTGATCGAGCCAGTTTTGCGCCTGCATGTGTCCTACCCCACCATACTACGTCCCTCTCGCCCGGCAGGGGCTTTTTTGAGGCATTCGACCTTCATGAGGCTAACCGTCTCCAATACCTGACTAACGCCGTGTATGCTACTCTTTGATAGGATGTCGTTGAAACAAGGCTGCCGGGTGAGGGTTCCGAGCCATTCTTCCAAGTCATTCTGGCTGTCCAGGACCCCAAATACACGAGACAATGTCAGCCCGTTGCGAATTAGGCTTTGGGTGTCAGGAGGGGGGAAGGAGGACGAGGAAGAGGAGGGAGGGACTGCCCTTACATGGAAATCCCGCACCCCATGTGCCGAGACGCTTGATGTTTGCAGCCCATCAGCCAGCCGTCTCCCGTCACCTTGCCTTGCCTGCCGCCATTGGGTCGGAGCCAGGACTGATTACCAACGCCGTGATGGATGGGCCTGGCAGTGTGCGCGAGAAGGGTTGTGCTTCCTAGCGCGTTCAATGTCGCGATTGGTGGCGCTCGCGCCTGCCATCAACTACCCCTTCGGGACTGGCTTGCGGCTCGAAATAGCTTCTAGTACGGCTCGCTCCGGCCAAGACCGCCATGGGCGTTCGTGGACTCGGCGCTCCGAGACTATCGCGCCACGGTTCGCTCACCTTGCCGCCGATGGGCCATAGAGTTGGGGCCCGGAAGCTAGACGCGCTGCTGCTGCTGCTCGATACGTTGTATGATGGCGTTCTCAATGAGGATCAACTCCCGAACAGTGGCGGCATGCGACAGAGACATGCCAGCCACGGCTCAGTTCAGCCACGTTATTTCGCAATCATCGTCTGATCCGGTCATTTCCATCTACCCGCGCCAAAGGCAGATCTGACAGTTGCTCGTCAGCGCCGTAAAATGGTAGGTCATCCCGTCCAAAGAGTGACCCCATCCCAAAAGACTTCCTGTCGGGGCTCGAACCCACGACCGGGATGAGCTCCCTCTCTCTGAGTCGTTTGCCAGCTGTTGCCGCCTTTTACCTGAGTAAGACATGGCCACCTTTGTTAGCCACCACAATCTTTCCCACATCTTTCATATGCGACCCGTGTATGGATGTGCTGGCAACCCGCTTGACGGAGTGGTCTTTACATACCCGGCCAGTATGCGCAAACGCATCTTGTGCATTGGTTGCCCTGCCGTCTCGATGCGTGCGCCCGATGTGAGGTGTGTCCTGATGCCCCGTTTACCGGCAAAGCCCGGGCTCGAGGGCGGGCTTGCTCATTGAGCGCGACAAACGCTGAGAGTAGCCAGCCGGGGCATCGCATCTCAACAGGACCACGATGGCATGCGAGGGGAGTCACACCATGCTGGCCGAGCATCAAGCAAATTGGTGGTTGTCTGTCGGCCTCCTGACCATAATAAGCCTCCTTCTAAATTACACAGACATTGACTCTGCGTTAACTATCAGTGCTTATTTAATGGCTGGCTGGTATAGAGCTTACTCTGCTGGTTGCTATGCGTGTCGACTATGACTCACTTGGTTATTGCTTTTGATAGAACAGTTGTGTTACGACCCGTTAGGCATAACACGTTGGAACAACCCCGCCTTGGATCCCGGCGGCTAACGCAGGACATATGTAAG